>JAGIQG010000018.1:56235939-56420939 GCA_024679065.1 Sphyrna mokarran
TAGAAGACAGAGGGTGGTGGTTGATGGGAGATATTCATCGTGGAGTTCGGTGACAAGTGGTGTGCCTCAGGGGTCTGTTTTGGGGCCCCTGCTGTTTGTAATTTTTATAAATGATCTGGATGAGGGTATTGAGGGATGGATCAGTAAATTTGCAGATGATACTAAAGTTGGTGGTGTGGTAGATAGTGAAGAGGGGTGTTTTAGTTTACAGAGTGACTTGGACAAGTTGCAGAGCTGGGCCGAGAGGTGGCAAATGGAGTTTAATGTGGAAAAGTGTGAGGTAATGCACTTTGGCAGGAACAATAAATGTGTAGAGTATAGGGCTAATGGTAGGGCTCTTAATAGTGTTGAGGAACAGAAGGATCTTGGTGTATGTGTCAATAGATCCCTGAAAGTAGGCAGTCAAGTGGATAAAGTTGTTAAGAAGGCTTATGGAGTCTTAGCTTTTATTGGTAGGGGGATTGAATTTAGGAGCCGCAGCATCATGTTGCAGCTGTACAAAACTCTAGTGCGGCCGCACTTGGAGTATTGTGTGCAGTTCTGGTCGCCACATTATAAGAAAGATGTGGAGGCATTGGAGAGGGTACAGAGGAGGTTTACCAGGATGTTGCCTGGTATGGAGGGCAGGTCCTATGAAGAGAGGTTGAAGGATTTGAGGTTGTTTTCGTTAGAAAGGAGGCGGCTAAGGGGGGATCTTATTGAAGCATATAAGATAATTAGAGGTTTGGATAGGGTGGACAGTGATAGCCTTTTTCCTAGGATGGAGAAAGCTAGCACGAGGGGACACAACTTTAAATTAAGGGGTATGAGTTATAGGACGGATATCAGAGGTAGGTTCTTTACTCAAAGAGTGATTAGGGAGTGGAATGCCCTGCCTGCAGCTGTTGTAGATGCGCCAAGTTTGGTGGCGTTTAAGAGGTTAGTTGATAAGTATATGGAAGAGAAGGGAATGGTTTAGATAGGAGGGGCATTGCTTTTTATTTTGGTCGGCACAACATCGAAGGCCGAAGGGCCTGTTCTGTGCTGTATTGTTCTATGTTCTATGTTCTATGTTCTATGTTCTACTAGGGAAGTTGAATCTCTGGTGAAGAGGAAGAAGGAGGCTTATATAATGATGAGATGTGAAGGCTCAGTTAGGGCACTGGAGAGCTATAAATTAGCCAGGAAGGAGCTAAAGAGGGAGTTGAGAAGAGCTAGAAGAGGACACGAGAAGACTTTGGCGGATAGGATTAAGGAGAATCCTAAAGCTTTTTACAGGTATATAAATAATAAAAGATTGGTTAGGGCAAGATTAGGGCCAGTCAGAGATAGCAGTGGGAAGTTGTGCGTGGAGCCTGAGGAGATAGGAGAGACACTGAATGAGTATTTTTCATCAGTATTCACGCAGGAGAAAGACAGTGTTGTCGGGGAGAATACTGCGATACCAGGTTGTAGACTGGGCAGGATTGAGGTTCATAAGGAGGAGGTGTTAGCGAATCTTGAGGGTATGAAAATTGATAAGTCCCCTGGGCCAGATGGGATTTACCCTAGGTTTCTCTGGGAGGCTAGAGAGGAGATTGCAGAGCCTTTGGCTTTGATCTTCATGTCGTCGTTGGCTACAGGTATAGTGCCGGAAGACTGGAGGATGGCAAATGTTGTTCCTTTGTTCAAAAAGGGGAGTAGGGACCATCCTGGAAATTATAGACCGGTGAGCCTGACTTCTGTTGTGGACAAAGTCTTGGAAAGAATTATAAGGGATAGGATTTATAAGCATCTAGAGAGAAATAAATTGATTAGGGATAGTCAGCACAGTTTTGTGAAGGGTAGGTCGTGCCTCACAAACCTTATTGAGTTTTTTGAGGAGGTGACCAAAGAGGTAGATAAGGGTAAGGCAGTTGATGTAGTGTATATGGATTTTAGCAAAGCGTTTGATAAGGTTCCCCATGGTAGGCTACTGCAGAAAGTGCAGATGCATGGGATTGAAGGTGATTTAGCAGTTTGGATTAGGAATTGGCTAGCTGATAGAAGACAGAGGGTGGTGGTTGATGGGAAATATTCAACCTGGAGTGCAGTTACAAGTGGTGTACCTCAAGGATCTGTTTTAGGGCCACTGCTGTTTGTCATTTTTATAAATGACCTAGATGAGGGTGTAGAGGGTTGGATTAGTAAATTTGCTGACGATACCAAAGTGGGGGGAGTTGTAGACAGCGAGGATGGATGTTACAGTTTGCAGAGGGACATAGATAGGTTGCAGAGCTGGGCTGTGAGGTGGCAAATGGAATTCAATACGGATAAGTGTGAGGTGATTCACTTTGTTAGGAATAACAGGCATATGAAATATAGGGTTAATGGAAGGACCCTTAATAGTGTTGTCGAGCAGAGGGATCTTGGGGTACAAGTACATAGCTCTTTGAAAGTTGGCACCCAGGTTGATAAAGTTGTTAAGAAGGCGTACGGTGTGTTAGCTTTTATTGGTAGAGGGATTGAATTTAGGAGCCGTGAGGTTATGTTACAACTGTACAAAACTCTGGTGCGGCCGCACTTGGAGTATTGCGTACAGTTCTGGTCGCCGCATTATAAGAAAGATGTGGAAGCATTGGAAAGGGTGCAGAGGAGGTTTACCAGGATGTTGCCTGGTATGGTGGGAAGGCCTTATGAGGAAAGGCTGAGGGACCTGAGGTTATTTTCATTAGAGAGAAGAAGGTTACGCGGTGACCTAATTGAGGCGTATAAGATGATCAAGGGATTGGATAGGGTGGATAGTGAGAGCCTTTTTCCTCGGATGGTGATGACCAACACGAGGGGACATAACTTTAAATTAAGAGGTGGTAGTTATAGGACGGATGTCAGAGGCAGGTTCTTTACACAGAGGGTGGTGAGGGCGTGGAATGCCCTGCCTGCAGCAGTTGTGGACTCGCCTACTTTGGGGGCATTCAAATGGTCGGTGGATAGGCATATGGATGATATTGGAATAGTTTAGGTTAGAAGGTCGACTGGCCGGCGCAACATCGAGAGCCGAAGGGCCTTTACTGCACTGTAATGTTCTATGTTCTAGATGTTCATCTTCATCAATGACATGTTGAAGACTCTGGAGAAGATGTCGTAGCTTCTCCACTCCAGGGGAAATACCGAACGATGAAGGGTACTCTGTCCACCGTGTTCCGTGTTTGTCTTCTGAGGAGGTCGGTGCGGTTTTTTGCTGTGATACATCGGAACTGTCGATTGATGAGTCCAGCACCGTATCCTGTTCTCATGAGGGCATCTTTCAGCGTCTGGAGATGTCTGTTATAATCCTTCTCATCTGAGCAGATCCTGTGTGTACAGAGTGCTTATCATAGGCTTCTTTAATGTATTTAGGGTGGAAGCTGGAGAAATGGAACATTGTGAGGTTGTCTGTGGGCTTGCGGTACAGTGAGATGCTGAGGTGACCGTCCTTGATGGAGATGCGTTTATCCAAGAATGCAGCCAATTCTGGAGAATAGTCTATGGTGAGTCTGATGGTGGGATGGAACTTGTTGATATCATCATACATTTATTTCAATGATTGTTCATCATGAGTCTAAAGGAAGAAAATATCATCAATGTATCTAGTATATAGCTTCTGGTGAAGATCCCGTGCGGTGAAGAAGTCTTGTTCGAACCTGTGCATGAAGATGTTGGCATACTGAGGTGCGAATTTGGTCTCCATGGCTGTTCTGTGTGTCTGGATGAAGAACTGGTTGTTGAAGGTGAAGACATTGTGGTCCAGGATGAAGTGGATGAGTTGAAAAATTGCATCTGGAAACTGGCAGTTGTCGGCACTGAGTACTAAGGTAGTTACAGCAATGCAATCATCGTGGGGGATGTTGGTGTAGAGCGCTGAGACATCAATTGTGACGAGGAATGTCCCTGGTTCTACTGCTCCATGTGTGCTGAGTTTCTATAGGAAGTCCGTAGTGTCAAGACAAAAGCTGGGTTTTTTTTGTACAATGGGTTTCAGGGTGCTCTCGACATAGCCAGAGAGGTTCTAGCAGAGGATCCCATTGCCCAATATGATGGGATGGCCGGGTGTGTTGGTCTTGTGTATCTTTGGGAAAGGGGAATCATGAAAAGGGAATAGGCATGGGAAACTCCTGCACTACCTTCCTGCCTCTCCTGGTGGTGACGCATCTGAACCTGTGGTGTGACAACCTCCCTGTAACTAGTGTTTATCATACTCTCTGCCTCCTATATGCTCTGCAGTGTGTCCACCTGCTGCTCCAACCTAACAAAGTGGTCTGTGAGGAGCTGCAACTGGACACACTTCCTGCAAAAAAGTTGTTCGGGAGACGAGATTGCTCCCTAATTTCCCACATCTAGCAGGAGGAGCATACCACTGCTCTAGCTGCCATATTGCCCTTATACAAATAAAAGGATAAAGAATCTCAACTCATCTCTCCCTTGCTTGTGGTCCTCCTGCCAACTTTTTTTTGTTTTTATTCCAATTCAATCAAATCAAAACCAATTTAGAGTTTCAACAAGTTGGGACATTCCCAATCCAAGTTGACAAGACAGGGCTCTCACCTCCTGCCTTGGGCTTGATTTACATGATCCAAGCTGATTGGACTAAGCATAGCTCCTGCTCCAAGGCTTAATCTTATTTGTATCTTAGCAAAAAGGAAGAGGTGTTGCTTTTAAAAATTGCTTCAAATGAAGCTAAAATGGAACCAAATGACTTCAACCAAATACAGCATGTTGATACTACACTTGATCTTAGTCAATTTTTTAAAAAAATATATTTTATTCATAAAAATCTCAAATAAATCATGCAAGTTTATGTGTCTTTGAAATGCAAACAGTGCAGAATTAAAACTTTTTTACAGTTCTATTCAAATTACAGTCATAACATTTCAAACTTACAACTATATATATGCCTCAAAGATTACTGTGTGCCGTTGTTGCTCAGATTGGTACACAGTTACGCAGGTCAAGGATATTCTGCTGTTCCTGGGCCCTTGGTCTGCTTCTGTTAAAAGGCCTTACAGTGTGGCCTTTCCCCATTGTGCCTTTGTGGCGGCTGCCCCAAGCTTCAGCGCGTCCCTCAGCACGTAGTCCTGGACCTTGGAATGTGCCAGTCTGCAACACTTGGTTGAGGACAGTTCTTTCAACTGGAAGATCAGCAAGTTTTGGGCGGACCAGAGTGCCTCCTTCACCAAGTTGATGACCTTCCAGCAGCAGTTGATGTTTGGCTCGGTGTGCGTCCCCGGAAACAGCCCGTAGAGCACAGAGTCCTGCATCACTGAGCTGCTCGGGATGAACCTCGACAAATACCCACTGCATCTCACTCCAGACCTTCTTTGCAAAGGCACATTCCACAAGGAGGTGTTCGACCGTCTCATCAGCCCCGCAGCCGCTTTGAGGGCAGCGTGCGATGCAGCCGAGACCTCAAGTGTGCATAAAGGATCTGACGGGGAGTGCCCTTCTCACCACCAGCCAAACCAGATCTTGGTGCTTGTTTGTAAGTTCTGGTGATGAGGCGTTCTGCCAGATGACACTGACAGTCTGCTCAGGGAACCGTCTGACAGGATCTGCCATCTCCTTTTCTCTCAGGGTCCCAAGGACATTACGCGCTGACCACTGCTTAATCGCCATGTGGTCAAAGGTGTGTTTGCTGAAAAATTTCTCCACAAAGGACAGGTGCTGCGGTACGGTCCAACTACTCGGAGCATTCCACGGCAGTGTGACCAGACCCATCGCCCGCAACACCCGGGACAGGGAGAAACTCAGAAAGTAGTGGCAATTGCTGTTGGTGTATCGAGGGTCTACGCACAGCATCAGGATGAGGGCAGTGTTGGGAACATTCTTCCCTCCGTTCTCTGGAGATTTGTGCATCGCCTCCCTCTGGACGCGATCCATCTTTGATCTCCAGATAAACTTGCAGATGGCCTGTGCCACTGCTGCAGCGCAGGATCTGGGGATAGGCCACACCTGCGCCACGTACAACAACATGAACAGCACCTCGCACCGGATCACCAGGTTTTTCCCTGTCATGGAGAGGGAGCGTTGCTCCTACAAGCCCAGTTTCTTCCTAGTTTTCGCGATGCGCTTGTCCCAGGCAGGGGACAAGCTTGTCCCAGCTTGTCCCCTGCCTCTCCAAACCATATCCCCAGCACCTTCAGGTAATCTGCCCTGACGGGGAAGGGGACAAAGGATCTGTCTGCCCACTTCCCAAAGAACATGGCCTCGCTCTTACCCTGATTGACTTTGGCTCGAGGCCAGCTCGAACTGTTCACAGACTTGGAGGAGCCTGCGAACGGATGAGGGGTCTGAACAGAAGACAGCCACGTCACCTATGTACAGGGAGGCTTTGACCTGCGTGCCTACGCTGCCTGGGATTGTCACCCCTTTGATGCCTGGGTCACTTCTGAGGACCTCGGCAAAGGGTTCAATGCAACACACAAAAAGGACAGAGGAGAGAGGGCAGCCCTGTCTGACTCCAGAGCTGATTTAGAAGCTATCTGACTCTCACCCATTGACTGAAACTGCGCTACTGATATCTGTGTAGAGCAGCCGGATCCAATTGTGGATTCCCTCCCCAAAGCCCATTTTGGAGAGCAAATCCATCATGTAGCTGTGCCATATTCTGTCAAATGCCTTCTCCTGGTCTGGGCTGATGAGGTAGGTATCCACCTGCCTGTCCTGCGCGTAGGCGATCGTATCCCTGAGCAGCGCGAGGCTGTCAGAGATCTTCCTGCCGGGTACAGCGCAGGTTTGATCAGGGATGGATCACCGACCCCAGAGCAGATTTGACTTGATCTGAGCCAAATGGCTGAGAATGTAGAGAGAGAAAATCACTGAAGTTGTATTTGAGGTTTAACTGCTCCTTCACAGCAGCTCCTCCACAAACCACCTCCTGGTCACAGTTGATGTGCCGATGTAAATCTTACCTGCAATCGTCTTCACCACTCTGTCGCCCTCACCTTCACACAAAGAAGGAAGGTGTCCCCAGGAAATCCACCTTTTGGCCGCAGTGACTGCATCTATACAAATCTTACCCCCAATCACCTTCACCACCCTGTTGCCTTTATCTAGACTAATTCTAGAGTCTCCTGTTCTTCTACGCTGCTTGGAAACCCAATCCCAGCCTGATGAACCTTTCCGATGTTTCCCTGGTTTATGTCCCAGCCTCTAACCTCTGTAAACATAGAACACTACAGCACAAACAGGCCCTTCGGCCCACGAGTTGTGCCGATCACATCTATACCTACCAATCCACAGACCTATCTATAACCCCCTATCCCATTAGTTCCCATATACTCATCCAGAAGTCTTTTAAAAGACCCCAGCAAGTTTGCCTCTACCACCTCCGACGGCAGTCGGTTCCATTCACTCACCACCTTCTGAGTGAAAAACCTACCCCTGACATCTCCTCTGTATTTGCTTCCCTGCACCTTAAATCTGTGTCCTCTCGTATTGACCATTTCCGCTCGGGAAATAGTCTCTGAGAATCCACCCTATCTATTCCTCTCAACATTTGGGGTCGATGAGGTTTATCTAACTCACAAAATGTCCCAATATGAGCCACTCAGGAGGGTTTAAATGAGTTTGACAGGGAGATGGGAGACAGAAGAGAAGTTTGAGGAGAGCACTGAAGTTAAAGAGAGCACATTAATTAGTAAAGGCAGTGTCAGTAATCCTAGTACCAGACAGAGCAGGCAAAGCAGGGCAGAGAGCAAGGGAAGTCCAGATTAAACTGCATTTATTTCAATGCAAGAGGCCTGATGGGCAAGGCAGATGAACTCAGGGTGTGGATAGTTACGTGGGAGTGGGATAAGAACATAAGAAACAGGAGCAGGAGTGGGCCATCCAGCCCCTCGAGACTGCCCCACCATTCAATAAGATCATGGCGGATCTGAAGTTCTACTTCCCGGCCTGCTCCCCATAACCCTTCATTCCCTTATCGATCAGAAATCTATCTACCCGTGACTTAAACATATTCAACGAGGTAGCCTCCATTGCTTCAAGGGGCAGAGAATTCCAGAGATTCCCCACCCTCTGAGAGAAGGAGTTCCTCCTCAACTCTGTTCTGACCACCCCCCCCCCCCCCCCCCCCCAGGTATTTTGTTTAATTTCTAAATGGAAAGAGTCTCCTAATTCCATCGTCCCCCCAACCAGAGATTGATCTGAGCACCACTCCCCACCCCCACCCCCCGCCCACCTCCAGCAGACCAGTGGAAGGTCAGGAAGGTGCTGCAGGATGTTCAATGAGAGCAGGTTAGAAGGATGGTGGAGAGAGAGCAGCAATCGATGTGCTCTGTGCTCTGCCCGTGGGAGGAGGGGGGCCCTGCCTCCTGGGGGAGAGAGGGGGTTTGGATCGCGGGGGGGGGGGGGGGGGATCTGCAAAGGGGATTTTTGAGGAGGATGAGCTCCAGGGGTTCCCCTCCAGAATAGGAATCCACTTTGGGTTTTTATTCTGCCGATTGGTAACAGCACGGATCCGGACCGGATCTGAGGATGGTAAAGTGGGATTAGGCGATAGAGTTGGGCTCACGGTTTATTAAATCGATTTAAATGCGTGTTAATACATTGAAATGGTCAGGCTGCCTGATTGGGGCATGTCGGTAAAGATGCGATCCGCTTGGATTCATGTGCAGATCGCACTGTAGGCCCGATGCCCAAATTTACTGCAAATTCGCACCCAAAGTGTTTGGTAAAATCAGGCTGTCTGAGTTCAGTGACCGTGGGCTGGGTGTCTGATTTAAATTTGGACCTTTATGGTTACATTGACCCTGTCTCTCCTGACCTGACTCCTGACAACCTGCTGAGATCTCTACATTACTCCAATTTCACCTCCCAGTATCAAGAGCCTCAAATTTCAAATCCCTTCCTGCAAACCCCTGACATCTCGTTTTCCTTCTTCTATTTTACACAATTCTGAAAAGTTAATTCTTTGACCAAATCTTGAGTCTGACGATGCTGAGCGCCCAGCATGCTGTGCTGCTCGGGTAGCTCCACAGGCCGGGGGTACATCAGTGGGGGCCATTCTGTGAGCTTTCTACCAGGGCCTCTACATCACTCCAGCTGAAGATTTCCTGAGTAATTCACCCCTTGAGGGCTCAGGACTTACGTCTCCAGTTCACTAGTGCCCCCACCCCCCCACAACCCTAACCCCCCCCCCCCATCCCTAGCCAAGAGGGATTCTCTCCAGTGGGGTTTACAATTGCTGCCCATGAGTGGGGAAAAAGGAGCCTCAAGCCTATTGGAGGGAACAGAGGCCATTGAGACCTCCCAAGGAGGATGAGCACCAGGAGGTGTGCCTCTTGAGCAGTGCCAACCTGGCAGTGTCAATCTGGGCCCCTGGCACTGCCCGTCAGGGACTGGGCACTACCAAGTGGGTGGGACTTATTGGTCAGGGGGCCATCGGAGTGATAGGAACCTGTGCCACGAGCTGATCAGGGCTGGCACGGAGAGGTCTGGGAGGCCGGCGATCCATAGGTGGGGGGGTCAGGAGGTCGGCAATGCAGGGGTAGTGGAGCTGGCCAGTGGTCTGAGGCCTGTGATGGAGTTTAGACGGGATCTAATAGAAACAGGATTAGATAGGGGAGCAAAAACAGGAAATAGTACAAAATCTCAGCAGTTCTGACAGCCTCTGTGGGGAAAGAAAAGAGCCACCATTCTGTGTCTGGATGATCCTTTGTGAGAAAAGTTAGATTCAGAAAGGATGGGGCCAATGATGGGGAGTCCAGAACTAGAGTCATCGAGTTATAGAGGTTTACAGCATGGAAACAGTCCCTTCAGCCCAACTTCTCCATGCTACTCCTTTTTTTTAAGCCTTAAACTAATCCTAATTGCCTGCACTTGGCCGATATCCCTCTATACCCATCTTACCCATGTAACTATCTAAATGCTTTTCAAAAGACAAAATTATATCCGCCTCTACTACGCTTGATTGTGTGGGTTTTCTCCGGGTGGTTCGGTTTCCTCCCACACCCCAAAAATGTGCTGTTAGGCTGATTGATGTAACAAATTGTCCCTAAATTGGTCTTCCCTCAATATTCCCCAATAGGTGTAGACAAAGGTAGAGGAGGGCAGTCACAATGTTAAAATGGTGGCGCAGGTTCAATGGGCCGAAGGGCCTGTTTCCCGTGCTGTTTTGTTCTTTGTTCTTTATCCAGCCTCTCCTTATAACTCAAACCATCAAGTCCCAGTAGCATCCTAATAAACCTTTTCTGTACTGTTTCTAGTTTAATAATATTCTTTCTATGATAGGGTGACCAGAATTGTACACAGTATTCCAGTATTGGCCTTACCAATGTTTTGTACAACTTTAACAAGACGTCCCAACTCCTGTATTCAATGTTCTGATTAATGAAATATGCTAAATACTAAATGCCTTCCTCACCACTCTGTCCACCTGTGACTCTACTTTCAAGGAGCTATGAACATGTACCCCTAGATCTCTTTGTTCTGTAACTCTCCCCAATGCCCTACCATTAACTGAGTAAGTCCTGCCCTGGTTCAATCTACCAAAATGCATCACCTCGCATTTATCTAAATTAAACTCCATCTGCCATTCATTAACCCACTGACCCCAATTGATCAAGATCCCGTTGCAATTGGAGATAACTTTCTTCACTGTCCACTATGCCACCAAGCTTGCTGTTATCTACAAACTCTCTAACCATGCCTCCTATATTCTCATCCAAATCATTAATATAAATGACAAATAACAGTGCACCCAGCACCGATCCCTGAGGCACACCGCTGGTCACAGACTTCCAGTTTGAAAAACAACCTCTACAACAATCCTCTGGCTCCTGTCATCATACCAATTTTATATCCAATTGGCTAACTGGGGAGTCATAGTTTGAGGATAAGGGGGAAACCTTTTCGAACTGAGGTGAGGAGAAATTTCTTCACCCAGAGGGTGGGGAATCTGTGGAATTCATTTCCACAGAAAATAGTTGAGGCAAAACATTGTGTGTTTATTAGATTTTGCTCTTGAGGTAAAGAGATTAAGGGAAATGGGGGTAGGGAAGAGGGGATCAGGATATTGAATTTGATAATCAGCTATGATCAATGTGAATGACAGAATCAGTTTGAAGGGTTCTAGTTTCTATGTTTTTGTATAATAATTACACAGTTACCGTGTGTTTCAGCCTGGGAACAAGTTCTTTTCCTCTATTCTCATCTTTACTCACATTGTCGAGGATTTGGGATGTGGATAATACAGGTTCACACCAGCAGAGGGAAATATTTCACTATAAATTTCTCAGTAAAGAATGCTCTGAGATTCTGGTGCTGAGAACTGAGGATAAAGGTCAATCTCTTCCACTCTGAATAATTTGCAGATGTGGACAGTTCTGCACTGCTCCAATGCTTCATGTGTTCTGGCTGCTGGGTGAGGTTATTTGGAAATCTGTGTTTTTAGGTTGTGTTTTCTTTTCAAGTTGAGGAAAGCTTCAAGACCCATCTGTCAGGGAGACGGTGTTATCTAAAAAAGACCAGTCTATGAGCTGCCTAGAGCCTGCCTTTCTCCAACTGGGCAGTAAGTGTTTCTACACAAAGCAGGCAACATGGGCTTCAGTAATCAGGGACAAATAAGTGAAGCTTATTCTGTCCCTTCCATTGGGGCATAGACTGGTCTAAACATTAGCTGTTAAAGACTGTAACTGCTAAACCCCACTCTGATCCTAGCTGTTGATTTTTAACAATTAATTCCGGTGATGTCATTGGCTAGATCAGCATTGCCTTCTTGAACCCTCTGCAATTCCTGTACCCTCAGTGCTGTTAGGGAGTGAATTCTAGGATTTTAACCCAGTGACAGTGAAGGAGCAGCGATATATTTTCAAGTCAGGATGTGAGTGATTTGAAGGGGGACCTCCAGGCAGTGACATTCCCAGATATCTGCTGCTGTTGTCCCTCTCGGAGCTGGAGGTCACACATTTGTTAGGTTTTGCCGAGGAAATCTGCGCTGAAACATCAATGCTTCCCAGATTGTGGATAGGGTGCCAATCAAGTTGGATGTTTTTTATTAAATTCTTTGATGGGATTGTGGACATCGCTGCCCATCTCCATCTGCTCTTAAAGGGGCATTTAACAGCCAATCACACTGCTGTAGCTCTGGAGTCACATAAAGGCCGGGCTAGATAAGGACGGCAGATTTCCTTCCCTAAAGGACATCAGTGATTCAAGTGGGTGTTTTTATGACAATGATTAATTCCAGATGTTTAACTGGATTTATATTTCAATATCTGTAGTGATGGGATTCGAACCTGGGTCCCTAGGACATTATCCCGGGATTCTGGATTACTAGTCCAGTGACAGAACCAAAATAACACTGCGTCATGGATGATGTCGAGTTTCCTGAGTTCCTGAAGCGCACTCATCCAGGCAAGTGGAGATTGTTCCATCAGATTCCTGACTTGTCTGTGTTGATGATGGACAGTTGGGAACAGAGTTCCGGCAGCAACAAGAAACCGATTGCAGGTTAATGAGGGATCTCCGATCCACAGGATTGAGGCACAATGCATCCTGTGATTAAACCTACGACAGAGACATGTGCTTTGGATGAATGATCCCATTGATAAGGGTTTAACAGGTCCACCCTGCCAATCCCTCTCTTCCTTCCACTTGACATTGGTGCAGAATTTAGATTCGAGGCTTTGATTTGAATTTTGGTTGGTTTACCTGCTTCAGGGAGAGATTATCGCCATTTGAGGGCAGTGTCTTCATGCAACCAAACACAAAGATCTGGATCCTGCCAACAGGCTGCTGTTGTGGGTGTAAAAGGGAAAGTTTCTATATGTTGATAACTTGCCAGGACTCAGTCTCAGTGAATTAGAATCACAGAATCCCTACATTTGGCCAGAAATCCATGTTTATACCAGTGTGATTTATAAGGATGATTAGCTGTGTTTAACAAACTGATTGCAAAGAAACCAGTTTGACGCTTTTCTGAAATTTAAGCTCAAAGGAGTTGATTTTTATTGGATTAAAAACCCACCCAGGTAAAGGTATAAAGCTTTATAATTTCAGCCAGTATGGGAATTGAACCTGTGCTGTTGGCATCACTTTGTATTACTAACCAGCTATTCAGCCAATTGAGTTAAGTTGCAGTGCTGTGGGTGAGGTTTATCTGGACTTTCAGAAGGTATTTGACAAGGTGCCATATAAAAGACTGATCCAGAAGATGAGATTGCAGGGGATTGGGGATAGAGTACTGGATTGGATTGAGGATTGGCTGACTGACAGAAAGCAGAGAATCGGGATGAATGGATCTTTCTCTGGTTGGTGAATTGTAATGAATTGCCCCAGGGGTCAGTCCTCGGACCCCAACTGTTTACAATCTCTATAAATGATCTGCAAGTGGGGACAGAGTGTAACATAGAACTTAGAACATAGAACATAGAACATTACAGCGCAGAACAGGCCCTTCAGCCTTCGATGTTGCGCCGACCAATTAGGAGAAAGCAATGACTCTCTAACCTAAACCATTCCCTTTTCGTCCATAAACTTATCCACTAACCTCTTAAACGCCACCAAACTTGGCGCATCTACAACTGCAGCAGGCAGGGCATTCCATACCCTTACCACCCTCTGGGTAAAGAACCTACCTCTGACATCCGTCCTATAACTACCACCCCTTAATTTAAAGCTATGTCCCCTCGTGCTAGCTTTCTCCATCCTAGGAAAAAGGCTATCACTGTCCACCCTATCTAAACCTCTAATCATCTTATATGTTTCAATAAGGTTTCCTCTTAGCTGCCTTCTTTCTAACGAAAACAACCTCAAATCCCTCAGTCTCTGTTCATAAGACCTGCCTTCCATACCAGGCAACATCCTGGTAAACCTCCTCTGTACCCTCTCCAATGCCTCCACATCTTTCTTGTAATGCGGGGACCAGAACTGTACACAACACTCCAAGTGCGGCCGCACTAGAGTTTTGTACAGTTGCAATATGACGTTGCGGCTCCGAAATTCAATCCCCCTACTAATAAAAGCTAAGACTCCGTATGCCTTCTTAACAACCTTATCGACTTGATTGCCAACTTTCAGGGATCTATGCACATATACACCAAGATCCCTCTGTTCATCAACACTATTGAGAGTTCTACCATTAGCCCTATACTCTACACATTTGTTATTCCTGCCAAAGTGAATTACCTCACACTTTTCCACATTAAACTCCATTTGCCACCTCTCGGCCCAGCTCTGCAACTTGTCCAAGTCTCTCTGCAAACTATAACACCCCTCTTCACTATCTACCACTCATCTGACTTTGGTGTCATCCGCAAATTTACTAATCCATCCTTCAATACCCTCATCCAGATCATTTATAAAAATTACAAACAGCAGGGACCCCAAAACAGACCCCTGAGGTACTCCACTTGTAACCGAACTCCACGATGAATAACTTCCATCAACCACCACCCTCTGTCTTCTATCAGCTAGCCATTTCCTCCTTGCCTGACAGGGACATACTTATCAAGGACTCGCAGTAGCTGCTCCTTGAATAAGCTCCACATTTCAGATGTTCCCAATCCCTGTAGTTTCCTAGTCAAACCTATGCACCTTAATTCCCTCCTTATGGCTTCATAATTACCATTCCCCCAGCTATAACTACTGCCCCCAGCTTCATGCCTATCCCTATCCATCACTAAGGTGAACGTAACCTTAGTGTAACGGAATTGTGGATGATACGGAAATAGATGGGAAAGCAGGCAATGAAAAGGACATAAAGATTTTACAAATGGATATAGATAAGCTAGGAGAATGGGCCAGAATCTGGCAGATGGAGTTTAATTACAGAAGATCAGTGTACAGGTGCAGCATGTAATAAAAAAGGCCAATGGGATGTTGGCATTTAGTGCGAAAGGACTGGAGTATGAAGTAGTGAAGTGTTGTTGCAATTTTACAGAGTATTAGTGAGACCATGCCTGCAGTATTGTGCACAGTTTTGGTCTCCTTATTTGAGGAAGGATGTAGTGGCATTGGAAGCAGTTCAGAGGATGTTCACCAGATTGATTCCAGGGGTGAAAGAGTTGATATATTAGAAGTGATTAAACAGTTTGTGCTTGTACTCACTGGAGTTTAGAATGATGAGAGGGGATCTGATCGAGGGATATAAAATTTGAAAAGGGATTGATAAAATAAACGTGGACCAAAGAGGCCATTCTCCCAAAAAGATTCAAAGTGTTGAATTTGTGTAAAAACTGCAGTAAATGTGGCATCGCTCTGTGTCAGGGAGTTTCAGAATGAATTCCATCCCTTGCCTGATAACAGGATTGAAATAATATTAAAATGGGATTGGGCAGCAGTTCCACACTGATTCTGGAAATCCAGCCCTGGGAGACTGACGCTCAGCGGAAAACCTGGGAAATAGCCTCTGCTCAAGTCTCCCCGCACCATGCACTGGAAAAGCAGCTTGGTGGGATAGGGGAATCACTCCCCCCCCGCCAAATATTTCCTCTTATGGGGTAATCTAGAACAAGAGGTCACAGGGATAGGTTGAGAGGTGGTAGATTTAATGAGGAGGAACTATTTCTCATAGAGGGGGGTGAATTTGTGGAACTCGCTGCCCCAGAGCACGGGGGAGTCCGAATCACTGAATGGGTTCAAGAGAGAGACAGATAGATTTCTGATAAAAACAGGGAGACGGAGAACAGGCGGAAAGGTGATCAGAGAAAGATCAGGCATGATCTGATTGAATAGCAGAGCAGACTCAAAGGGTTGAGTTTCCCGATTCCTGCTCCTAACCCCTTTGTCCCTAAAGATAATCTGGGCCAAAGGGAGCAACAGAAGCATAAGATCAAAGGGCAAAAGTCACTGAGTGATTTCTGATGAAGTCAAGGAATTTAAGGTCAATACTTTGGTGAAACTGCCAATGAAAGTTGCAGGAGATGAGGTTAAGATTTAACAAGATTCGGTGAGTGAATTTTGTCTGGGTTGCATTTTTGCGATGAATTTCAGCCAGTTAATCATTGGAATGAATGATTTGGAGGTGGTAAGGTTTAGATTAATGTTTCAATAGCACTATTCAGGGAAGGCAGAGGAAGGTGACATCAGAGTGGAGAACAAACACTTTCTCTGCTGCCTCTGATGTGGCCTTTGAAGTTCAGGTCAGGATCAAACAGAATAGTGAAGGCGGTAAGGTCAAAGTCTCACTGCCAGGGAAATTGATGGAGAGACCTTGGGATGAGCCTGTGATAGTCAATGAATTTAACCACTTCAGTTCTGAATTGTTAGAGCAGACCAGCGATGGATGGTTAAAATTGTGTACAGTTCAAGTTGCCCTGTATCTGCACCAATCACTCAATATCTTTATATAAGTGACATTCGAACCTAGACACAAAGCACAGAAAATATATCTAAAGTTTTATTATTACAGAGATTCAGGGTGACTGAGCTGGTTTATGTAGGAAGTTACGTAAAAGGTAATTTTTACCTAACTTATTACACTGCATGGGTTATATGTTGTATTTGCACTGCAGATTTAGAGATGCTTCAGTGTAATTTGGACAGGCTGAATGTGTGGGCATCTCCAAGGCAGGTGCAGTATACTGTGGATAAATGTGAGGTTATCCACTTTGGTAACAATAATAGGAAGACAGATTATTACTGGAATGGGTGTAAATTGAGAGAGGTGGATACTCAACAAGACCTTGGAGTCCTCATGTATCAGTCACTGAAAGTAAGCGCGCAGGTACAGCAGGAGGTAAAGAAGGCAGATGGTATGTTGGCCTTCGTAGTGAGAGGATTTGGGTATAGGGATAGAGATATTTTGCTGTAATTGTACAGGGCATTGGTGAGGCCACACCTGGAGTATTGTGTGCAGTTTTGGGTCTCCTTATCTGAGGAAGAATGTTCTTGCTATAGAGGGAGCACAGTGAAGGTTTACCAGGCTGATTCCTGAGATGGCAGATCTGTCATATGAGGAGAGACTAAATTGGTTAGGATTATATTCACTGCAATTTAGAAGAATAAGAATCATAGAAACTTATAAAAGTCTAACAGGATTAGACAGGATAGATTCAGAAAGAATGTGTCCAATGGTGAGGGAATCCAGAACGAGGATAAGGAATAAACCTTTTAGGACTGAGGTGAGGAGAAATTCCTTCACCCAGAGGGTGGGGAATGTGTGAAACTCACTTTCACAGAATGTCGTTCAAGCCAAAACATTGCCAAGAAGAAATTAGATATTGCTCTTGGGGCTAAAGATATCGAGGGATATGGGGGCTGGGGGAGGGGGGAGAGAAGGAGGGATCAGGATAATGAATTTGATGATCAGCCATCATCAAAATGAATGGTGGAGCAGGCTCGAAGGGCTGAATGGCCTCCTCCTGCTTCTAGTTTCTATGTTTCTATATGAAATGAAACATTCTTAGCTCAGTGTGATTGTAAATTGTGAATCATTTATTTATTAAGAAGATATAACTGTCATATTATTATTATTATATTATTATTATCATATTATTATTGAGCATTTGCAGGTGGATCCAGTTAACCTTAAACAGGAATATTTCAGCCAATGCAGTTATATCTTTTTAAATGTAGCTCTGTGATAAAGATTTATCCTGACTGATAATTCTGAATCGGATGAATGTTTGTTGTGTGTTGGAGATGTGACACACGGGACAGATTCTGGTTAAAAACAAACCATGTTTTATTGCTGGTGTAATCTCTCTCTCATTGGCTGCTCCTTCTCTGTTTCCCGCGCTAAATCTATGACGTAATTTCCTGGGCAGATATTAATACTGAAAAGCTCCAATCAGCCAATAGGAATAAATACAAATACAGAACATTTCCTCGTCCCTTAATTTGACATGTTCAATAGTCAATAAATCACTATTAATCTGATAGACTGGAGATTGTTACTCGGGTGGCTTACGATAAACTCTGGTGTTTTATTTGCAACCATTAGAACCTCTGATATCTTTATATTTCCATTGACCTTATTAACGGTGTTGATTTTGTCTGTACGGCTGAACAGGAGATGAGATGTTGCTTTCCTCAGTGGGTGAGTGGCCATGTAGGGGCTGTGTAAACCTAATAGAAGCAAAATACTGCAGATGTTGGAATCTGAAACAGAAACAGAAAAGGCTGGAAAATCTCAGCAGGTCTGACAGCATCTCTGGAGAGAGAATAGAACCAATAATTTGAATCTGGATGAGTCTTTGTAAATCTAATCCTGGATTTTCAGCAGGCTCCAGTCTTGGTGGGTTTGTTCTTCCAGTCAGTAACTGGTGTGTGTGTCTCCTCCAGATAATGTCCCTCTGGCCTAGGGACAGTAGGAGAGGTGACTCCAGCCTGAGAAAGAACAGGAACCCATTTCCCTCTGTGGAATAATTCCCACTCAAAACTCCTCATCCTCGTTTCACCTTCCCGCAGTTCCACATAATCTCCACAGCTTTCCGAGATTTCAGGAGATCAGATTGGGAAGGCAGCTGCCTTGTTACCATGAGGAAGGTAGGAGAGGTTTTGGTTGTGGGATGTGTGGAATTCCAGGAGACCAGTCGGAATTTGTTGAGGTGTTTGATAAGTGAACCTTGGTCCTTGGTTACTTTCAAAGTGTGTTTCAGGGTTTGGACAAAGTGTTCTGCTTGTAGATCAGTGACAGGGTGAATCAGTGCTGATTTAATGTGTTCAATTCCATTTTCTTGTAGGAAATTCTCAGATTCCTCTGAGACGTATTCAGGTTTTTGTTTCTTGCCAGCTTTTGAGCAAATCAAAAGTGACCGACTATTCTCCCAGATTCTCAATTGTCTTCTCGGATGAGGTAAGTGTTATTACTGACTACTGGCCATGTGCTATGAGCAACAGCCAATGCTCAGAATGTGTGTCTTTTGAAAGGTTCTGTAAAATCCACGTGTTCATTTCCGAGCCTCTCAGGCCATTCCCATGGATACAGTAGTGCAAAGGGCAGCAGGTTTCTTACCCTTTGCACAAGAAGAACATGTTTCAGCTTTTTCCTCAGTGTCTGTAACCAGTCCTGGCACCAGAAATAACTCCGAGTTATTTCTTTCATGTGTGCAACTCCCCAGTGGTCCTGCTATCACTCTTTGAACAGCCACTTTAGAACATAGAACATAGAACATTACAGCGCAGAACAGGCCCTTCGGCCTTCGATGTTGCGCCGACCAATTAGGAAAAAGCAATGACCCTCTAACCTAAACCATTCCCTTTTCATCCATAAACTTATTTACTAACCTCTTAAACGCCACCAAACTTGGCGCATCTACAACTGACGCAGGCAGGGCATTCCATACCCTTACCACCCTCTGTGTAAAGAACCTACCTCTGACATCCATCCTATAACTACCACCCCTTAATTTAAAGCTATGTTCCCTCATGCTAGCTTTCTCCATTCTAGGAAAAAGGCTATCACTGTCCACCCTATCTAAACCTCTAATCATCTTATATGTTTCAATAAGGTCTCCTCATAGCCGCCTTCTTTCTAACGAAAACAACCTCAAATCCCTCAGCCTCTCCTCATAAGATCTGCCCTCCATACCAGGCAACATCCTGGTAAACCTCCTCTGTACCCTCTCCAATGCCTCCACATCATTCTTATAATGTGGGGACCAGAACTGCACACAATACTCCAAGTGCGGCCGCACTAGAGTTTTGTACAGTTGCAACATGACTTTGCTGCTCCGAAATTCAATCCCCCTACCAATAAAAGCTAAGACTCCATATGCCTTCTTAACAACCTTATCGACTTGATTGCCAACTTTCAGGGTTCTATTAACATATACACCAAGATCCCTCTGTTCATCAACACTATTGAGAGTCCTACCATTAGCCCTATACTCTACACATTTGTTATTCCTGCCAAAGTGCATTACCTCACACTTTTCCACATTAAACTCCTTTTGCCACCTCTCGGCCCAGCTCTGCAACTTGTCCAAGTCTCTCTGCAAACTATAACACCCCTCTTCACTATCTACCACTCCACCGACTTTAGTGTCATCTGCAAAGTTACTAATCCATCCTTCAATACCCTCATCCAGATCATTTATAAAAATTACAAACAGCAGGGGCCCCCAAACAGACCCCTGAGGTACACCACTTGTCACCGAACTCCAAGATGAATATCTCCCATCAACCACCACCCTCTATCTTCTATCTGCTAGCCAATTCCTAACCCAATTAGCTAAATCACCCTCTATCCCATACATCTGCATTTTCTGCAGAAGTCTTCCATGGGCCACCTTATCAAACGCCTTACTAAAGTCCATATTACCACATCAACCGCCCTTACCCCCATCCACCTCTTTGGTCACTTTTTCAAAAAACTCAATGAGGTTAGTAAGGCACGACCTACCCTTCACAAAACCATGCTGACTATCCCCAATCAATTCATTTCTCTCTAAATAACTATACATCCTATCCCTAATAATTCTCTCCAATACTTTGCCCACAACAGAAGTAAGACTCACTGGCCTATAATTCCCTGGAAAGTCTCTCTTCCCCTTCTTGAACAATGGGACCACATTCGCTATCCTCCAGTCTTCTGGAACTATACCAGTAACCAACGACGACCTGAAGATCAGAGCCAGAGGCTCTGCAATCGTCTCTCTTGCCTCCCAGAGAATCCTAGGGTAAATCCTGTCCGGCCCAGGGGACTTATCTAACTTCAAACCCTCAAGAATATCTAGCACATCCTCCCTATCTACTTCAATACTTTCCAGTTTGCAATCCTGTACCTCAGTGTTCTCCACAACTACATTTACATCTCCCTGCGTGAATACCGAAGAGAAATAGTTGTTCAGTGCCTCTCCAATCTCTTCAGGCTCCACGCACAACTTCCCACTGCTGTCTCTGACTGGCCCTAATCTTGCCCTAACCAATCTTCTATTCTTAACATATCTAATGAAAGCTTTAGGATTCTCCTTCATCCTATCAGCCAAAGTCTTCTCATGTCCCCTTTTAGCTCTTCGCAACTCACTCTTTAGCTCCCTCCTGGCTAATCTATAGCTATCCAGTGCACTAACTGAGCCTTCAAGCTTCATCCTGACATAAGCCTCCTTTTTCCTTTTAACCAGCGAATTAACTTTTTTAGTACACCATGGTTTCCTTACTCGACCATTTCCTCCTTGCCTGACAGGGACATACTTATCATACTTTCTCAGTGCTGAGGCCCAGAGGAGACATCCTGATTGTACTGACAGCTCCAAACTCCTGGAATAGTTGGATTTCAGTATGGATATTATTTCCAAATTTCCCCTCAGAAAACCATGTCAATCACTTCTGAAAGCACAGAGTTGCTCCGAGAAGGTGAACTTCTATCCTCATATTGAACATTCTATCTTCATATTGAACATTCTATCCTCATATTGATGCCAAAATAGAAAACTTTTGAGTTTAGCCTGACTTTATGATGTACCTTGGCATTTTTGATCTGTTTTCCAAATACATTTTACCTGCTGTAATTGACGGAATTCCTATGCGTGGTCTGGAAATAGCCGTGAGTGGACAACATAGAACATTACAGCACAGTACAGGCCCTTTGACCCTCGATGTTGTACTGACCAGTGGAACCAATTTTATGGCCCTCTAACCTAAACTATTCCAATGTTATCCATATGCCTATCCACTGACCATTTGAACGCCCTTATAGTTGGTGAGTCCACAACTGCTGCAGGCAGGGCATTCCACGCCCTTACTATCCTCTGGGTAAAGAACCTACCTCTAACATCCATCCTATAACCACCACAAGATGCCAGAGGTAGTAGAGATGGGTGCAATTTTGTCTTTTAAAAAGCATTGCCAGTTACATGGGTAAGATGGGTATAGAGGGGTACTGTGAGCAGATCTGGGCTCCGTATCTAAGAAAGGGGCCAGAGGATTTTCACAAGAATGATCGCTGGAATGAAGAGCTTGTTGTATAAGGAACAGTTGGGGAACAGATACTCTAACTCTGTACTGTTAGAGTTTAGAAGAATGAGGGGGGACCTTATTGAAACTTATAGGATGCTGCGAAGCCTGAATAGCGTGGGCAAAAACAAATTACTGTTGATGCTGGAATCTGAAAACGGAAGGGAAAATGTTGGAAAATCTCAGCAGATCTGGCAGCATCTGTAAGGAGAGAAAAGACCTGATGTATTGAGTCCAGGTGACTCTTATTAGGATAGAGCGGACATGGAGAGGATGTTTCCACTAATAGGAAAAACCAGAACCTGAAGGCTAAAGGGACAATCCTTTAAAACAGAGATGAGGAGGAATTTCTTCAGCCAGAGAATCTGTGGGACTTTGCCACAGAAGGCTGTGGAGGCCAGGTCATTGAGTGCCTATAAGACAGAGATAGATAGATTCTTGATTAATAAGGGGATCAGGGGTTATGGGGAAAAGACAGGAGGATGTGTTCGGCACATCTTGTGGGCCGAAGGGCCTGTTTGTGCTGTAGTGTTCTATGTTCTAATGGGGATGAGAAAACTATTGGCAGTGATTGAAAGGTGGAGCAGACTCAATGGGCCGAGTGGCCTCATTCTGCTCCTATGTCTTGTGGTTTTCTATGGACCGAATGTGGGCAATTGGGACAAGTTTAGTAATAAAAACTGGGCAGCATGGATGAGTTGGGCCGAAGAGCTTGTTTCCACGCTGTAAATGTCTAATATCCACAATCTGTTTGTTTTAGTGCTAGGTTTGCCAGATTGCACTAAACTATTTCCCTCCCATCGTGCTTGAGCCATTGCGTTTCCACAAGTATCTCAAATTATTTACACACAAAGTACCTAATCGAGCCTAACCCTTTTTCACTTATCACTACTCTGCTTGTAGAATATTGGTTACTCACATCCGCCTGGCCTGTTAGCCTCCCTAATACCTGTGAAGGTTTTCTTGTTATTTCAACATTTGCTCAGTTAATTTCTTCTCTCTGCTCTTCCAACAAGTGCATGGCCGCAGTACTCACTATCAGTCTTTGTTGTGATACCCAGGACAGACTTTGGTTAACAGTGGATGGAGTTTTATTGATAGTGTGAGCTCTCTCCAGGGTTGCTCCTTCACTATCTATTAAACATTAATACAACAGAGTTCCAGTGAGCCAATAGAAATAACTCTGTCCCACATGCAGACAATCTCCCAGATTTATTCTTTACTATTGTATGAATCTGTGATTTGTAGAAATGCTGTTGTTTCTCGAATATATTTCAGACTCTGTTCCTGAGAGTCACCTTCACATTTCCCTCAAAATCTCATACATTTTCCCTTGGCAAGAAGCCATTAATCAGTAAAAGTCCACAGATTCCTTGGAAAACCCCATCACTGCGATGATGCCATTAACATCATCCCAGGAAATTTAATGAGAAATGTGAATAATATTCCAGTTGTTAATTAACAATCTTGTGATTCCCACAGAGACTGAACATTTTTAATAAAGAGATTTGAATTCCCAGTGAGCAACTTAAAGGGATTTTACAAGAAGATTTTTAATGAAAAGCAGCAAACTAAATGTGACATTTATTAACCGCAATATTGCAGATATTTTATAATCTAAACTACAGACATTTTAAACTGTTTTAATGCTTTAACATGATTGGTAAATATCACACTGTACTCTCTACAATCCATTAGGGAGCAGGAGAATGGTAACATAGTAGTAATGCTACTGGACTAATAATCCAAAGGCCCAGACTCTAGGAACACATATTCGAATCTCACCATGGCTGCTAGTGGAATTTAAATTCAATTAATAAATCTAGAATTAAAAATCTAACCTTGGTATGAACGTCGATTGTTATAAAAACCCTTTTGGTGCTCCTCCTTCGGGAAGGGAGTACTTTCCTGGTCTGCTCATCGACATGTAACTGATTATGAAATGGTCCAGTTGGTACAATATCTGTAAGAAATGAAACCAGACAGACCACCCAGCATTAACCACAGCAAACCCAGCCCTGCCAACCCAGCAATGTCCTCCTTAATAATATCTGGGAGCTTGTGCCGACAGTGGGAGAACTGTTTCACAGATTATTCTCACAGACTAATCAAACTAGGCGTAATCTATAGGTCATCAAATAATGACATCATGGTGAAGTGAGAAATAAATAAAAAGTAACTGATCCATGTAAAAATGGTACTATTTACCACATAACCAGTTTCCATATAATCTGTTAAATTCCTGATCGTACTTCCTACTTCCTCATCTCGATCATTAATGTAGCTACAACAGCCAGAGAGCCAGCAGCGATCCAGTGGTATGTCACTGAACATCATTGACACTAACTGCCCTTGACATCAAGGCTGCATTTCACTGACAATGGCACCAAGAGCTCTAATAAAACTGCTGGGAATCGGGGGCAAACTCTCTATAGGTTGGAGTCATACCTGACATGAAAGAAGATGATGTGGTGATTAGAGGTCAGTCATCCCAGTCCCGGGACATCACTGCAGGGATCCCTCAGGGTAATGTCCTCGGCCCAACCATCTTCAGCTGCTCTATCAATGACCTTCCCTCATCATAAGGTCAGAGTGGGGATGTTTGCCGATGATTGCACGATGTTCAGCACCATTTGCAATCCACCAGATACCGAAGCAGTTCATGTTCAAATGCAGCAAAATCTGGACAATGTCCAGACTTGGGCTGACAAGTGGCAGTAACGTTCACCCCACACAACCTTATAAAACCTCTCTCATTCATTACAACAACCTCATGATGTGCTGACAAGCTGTGCTGTGCCTATGTACCTGTCCATAATCCTGGGCCAATGAACAGAACTGGAACTGATTTTTATAATTAGAATCTTTCCGAGACTCTGAAACATTTTTCAAGCTGTAATCAATCTGGGTATTTTAATAATAAAGATTTATTAGAAATCTTTTTGTATTTTTTATTCATAAAATGCAGTTTAATTGTACATTTAAACAGCTGTAATATTTTCTGCTGGTTTTTGTAACATTGAATGTTTCTTGTTTTAAACGCATAGCAAATGCTGACATTTACTGATTGATAATATAGCATATCCATTGTGACTGTCACTAACCAATCACTCCTGAGTAAGTTTCTGTACTTTGATTATCCAATGTCAGTTTATAACATTCCCATTCATTAATGGAGGTGATATTTACTGCCCCAGAATGTGGATCCAAAATATATCATAATGTTCAGAATTTTGCAATGAGGTTCCACTGCTGTATAATGCAGTAATAAAGCTGATCAACTCATACAAATAGGGTAGCATGGTGGCACCATGGTTAGCACTACTGCCTCACAGCGCCAGGGACACAGATTCAATTCCCAGCTTAGGTCGCTGTCTGTGTGGAGTTTGCAGTTTCTCCCTGTGTCTGCATGGGTTTCTTCTGAGTATTCCAGTTTCCTCCCAGTCTGAAAGACACAGAAAGTAGGAAGCGAAAAGGAAATGGGAAAAATGAAAAAGAGCAGCTGGTGAAAAGAGAAACCATTTGGCTGACGGAATCTAATCCTGGTTCAGTGGCTGGGAATTGAGACAGGAGGGAAAGGGTTAATAATTTGAATTAAAGCAGAGGGAAATATTTCTTTTTTCACTGAAATTCAAACATCTTTTAGACAACAATGGATAAATTGAAAAAAAATCTGTAGATTTACGTAACCTAAAGTCATTATTTCCAGAAGGCATTTGATAAGGTGCCTCACAAAAGGGTACACGGAGTTGGGGGGTAAAGTGTTAGCGTGGATTGAGGATTGGTTATCTAACAGGAAGCAGAGAGTTGGAATCAATGGTGCTTTGCTGTTCGGCAGTTGGAGACTAGTGGAGTGTCGCAGGGATCGGTGCTGGGGCCTCAACTCTTTACCATTTACATAGACAATCTGGAGGAGGGGGCTGAGTGTAGGGTAATAAAGTTTGCTGATGACACGAAGATGAATGGAAAAGTGAAGCGTGAAGGACGCGGGAAGTCTGCAGAGAGATTTGATAGGCTGAGTGAGTGGGCGAGGATCTGGCAGATAGATATAACGTTAGCAAATGTAAGGTTATCAACTTGGTAGAAATAGTAATAGGAGGGATTATTATTTAAATGGTGAAAAGCTGCAGCATGCTATTGTACAGAGGGACCTGGGGATTCTCAGAGACTATTTCCCCGAGCTGAAATGGTCACTGCGAGAGGACACAGATTTAAGGTGCAGGGAAGCAAATACAGAGGGGATGTTAGGGGTAAGTTTTTCACTCAGAGGGTGGTGAGTGAATGGAATCGGCTGCCGTTGGAGTTGGTAGAGGTGAACTTGCTGGGGTCTTTTAAAAGACTCCTGGATGGGTATGTGGGAACTAATGGGATAGGGGGTTATAGATAGGTCTGTGGATTGGTAGGTATAGATGTGATCGGCACAACTCGTGGGCTGAAGGGCCTGTTTGTGCTGTAGTGTTAAAAAAAATTCCAAAAACCCTGTCTGCCGGTGAAGCAGGTGATCAAGAAGGCGAATGGAATGTTAGCCTTTATGGTGAGGGGGATAGAATATAAAAACAGGGAGGTCTTGCTGCAACTGTACAGGGCACTGGTGAGGCCGCAGCTGGAGTACTGTGTGCAGTTTTGTCCCCTTGTTTGTAAAAGGATATATTGGCCCTGGAGGGAGCACAGAGAAGGTTCACCAGGCTGATACCGGAGATGAGGGGGTTAGCTTATGAGAAGAGATTGAATAGACTGGGTCTGTATTCATTTCAGTTTAGAAGGCTGAGGGGAGATCTTATAGAGACTTACAAGATAATGAAGGGGCTAGATAGAGTAGAGGTCGAGAGATTCTTTCTGCTTAGAAAGGATAGCAGAACTAGAGGGCACAAACTCAAAATAGGAGGGGGGCAGTTTAGAACGGTGTTGAGGAGGAACTTCTTTACTCAAAGGGTGGTGAATTTCTGGAATTCTCTGCCCATCGAAGTGGTGGAGGCTACCTCCGTTGAATATATTTAATTCACGGGTAGATAGATTTCTGATAGACAAGGGAATTAAGGGTTATGGGGGGAAAGTGGAACTGATCCACTTCAGATCAGCCATGATCTTATTGAATGGTGGGGCAGGTTCGAGGGGCTGGATGGCCGACTCCTGCTCCTATTTCTTATGTTCATATGTTCATTCTTTACTTCACACATTTATGAATTGTATATATTTTAGATGATCTCCTCTTGTGATTTTGAATCAATGTAGTGTACAGTTGAAGAATGAAGAAGAGTTTTGTTATTTTGTTATTGAGCTCTGATTTGATATTTGTCATGACTTTAACCAGGGTTGCAATATGGATCTTTGAGAATACAGATTCAAGCAATAACAGCTCCTCTCTGTGTACATAATGTGGAGTGTCAGGGTTACTGGCACTCCGGGTTTATATCCTGTACCAGGAAATACCCAGCTAGAACTTGCTTGCTGCATAAATAAATCTAAACTGGTGGAGGGACTCTGGCCTTGGAGGAGTTATTTAAATCCAGTTTTATTTTTCTGGGCACTTTATGAAGTTAGTAGAGACACAATTAGTCTGCCAGAAGCTTTGATATTTGCCAGCATTTTCTCCAGTAGAATTTCCAGTTGTCATATTTTGTTCTAAATGATCTAAACAGATGTTTACAAGGTCATTGTCCATTTAAGAAAACACAAGGCTTTGATTTCAATTACTTTGTCGTGTTGTAGAGTTTAATTATCTTCTCCAGTGCGAGCAATCAGTTTGGTCTGATGGGAGTAAGAGATTTGATTAGGAAGACTTTCAATGTTAGATGTTAATGTTTAATGTAATGTTGCTACCATCAGCTTTGAAAGCAATTTCCAGCAGCAAAAGCTTCTTTGATATCTGATTTCAGCCGTGAGCTCCTGCCCTGAATTATTTCCATCACAAATTGGATTATTCTTTAAACAGGTGCTGAAGGAAAGGTGATTCTGTTTTGGAAGCCCTTGACTGATGCATCGGAAAAACTGAACCTATTTATCACTTACTGTGTCTCATTTTAATCAATCCCTATTGCTTCATTAAATAATTACTGGATATTGAAGTGTGGGTGAGGGGAGTCTCACACTCAATCCCATTGCTCTGCGTTATCTAACCCCAGAGATTTCACCTCAATGATAAAAATACAGGTCTCTATGTTCACACATTCGGTTAAAACTCTTGTGATTAACACACTCCCAAAGCCCTACTGGCCCTCAGCTGTGACCAGAAACTAGACAGAAACCAGTGCGCCATGTTACCGTCAATTAGAAAAAAAAAACATAAAATGGGAGAGAAAATTTAAGGAGCATCGTTACTGCAGGACAATGAGCGATACAATGAGTGATAGTTTGTGGGAACGAGTGAGACACACAGTTGGTATGTTGCCTCCCAGGTGCCAGGGTCCGTGATGTCTCGGATCAAGTGTTCGAGATCCTTAAGTGGGAGGGGAACCAGCCTCAAGTCATGGTTCATGTAGGCACCCATGACAAAGGAAGGATAAGGGACGGGGATATAAAACAGAAATTCAGGGAGTTGGGGTGGAAGCTTAGGGCTAAAACAAACAGAGTAGTTATCTCTGGTTTGTTACCTGTGCCGCGGGATAGCATGGAGAAGAATAGAGAGAGGGAACATTTAAACTCATGGCTAAAGGGATGGTGCAGGAGGGAAAGGTTCAGATACTTGGACAATTGGGCCTCATTCTGGGGTAGATGGGACCTCTATAAGAGGAATGGTTTGCACCTGAACCAGAAGGGAACTAGTATCTTGGGGGAAAATTTGCCAATGCTATTCAGGGTAGTTTAAACTGATTCAGAGGGGGGATGGGATCCTGAGTAGCTCAAATGTACAAGAGAATGGGAATATCGAGGTTGTGGATAAGGTTTCTGGGTCTCAGCAGAGTACTGATAGGCGGGAGGATGGTTTGAAGTGTGTATACTTCAATGCGAGAAGCATACACAATAAGTTGGACGAACTTGCTTAGAGCCTGAGGGAATGGGGGAGATCCTGAATGAATACTTTGCGTCGGTATTCACGCAGGAGACTGGACAGATGTCTGTGCCTGATGTTGACAAAGTTGAGTATCGGTTGAGGGAAATAAGGATTACAAGGAAAGAGGTGTTGGGGCTGTTAGGCAGCTTAAAGACATATAAAGCTCCGGGGCCTGATGGCATTTACCCAGGCTGCTAAGGGAGTTGAGGGAAGACTTGGCTGGGCCTCTGACGCAAATCTTTGTCTCTTCCTTGGACACAGGTGAGGTCCCAAGGACTGGAGGATAGCAAACGTAGTACCATTGTTTAAAAAAGGTCAGAGGGATCACCCAGGGAACTATAGGCCGGTGAGCTTGACTTCATTTATAGGTAAGCTAATGGAGAGGATCCTTAGGGACAGGATGTATGAGCATCTGGAGCGCTGCGATCTGATCAGGGATACGCAGCATGGCTTCGTCAAGGGGAAGTCTTGTCTTACGAATCGAGTGGAATTTTTTGAAGAAGTGACAAAAACAGTTGATGAAGGACAGGCTGTTGATGTCGTCTACATGGATTTCAGTAAGGCGTTTGACAAGGTTCCTCATGGTAGACTGATAGAGAAGGGGAAGGCGCATGGGATACAGGGTCGGGTATGTAGATGGGTCGAGAACTGGCTCGGGAGGAGGAGACAGAGGGTAATAGTGGAAGGCTCTTTTTCCGGCTGGAAGCCTGTCACTAGTGGAGTGCCACAAGGCTCAGTACTAGGTCATCTTCTATTTGTGGTCTACATAAACGACTTGGAAGTAGGGGTAGGTGGTGAGATCAGCAAATTTGCTGATGACACCAAGATGCTTGGATTGGCGGGTACAGAAGAGCAGTGTCAGGCAATACAACAGGACATTGGTTGGTAGACTGGGCAGATAGATGGCAAATGGAATTTAATCCGGAAAAATGCGAGGTGATGCATTTTGGCCGGAAAAATGTGGAAGAGAGTTATACGATAAAAGGTAAAACTATACGGAGCATAGAGACGCAGAGAGACTTGGGGGTGCAGGTTCACAAGTCTCTGAAGGTGTCCTCACAGGTGGAGAAGGTGACAAAGAAGGCGTATAGTATGTTACCCTTTTCTATGAAAGCTATAGAATATAAGAGTAGGAGTTTGATGTTGCAGTTGTATACAACTTTGGTTAGGCCTCACTTGGAATACTGCGCCCAGTTCTGGTCTCCGTACTATCAGAAGGATGTGGAGTCCTTGGAAAGAGTGCAGAGGAGGTTTACCAGGATGCTGCCTGGTATGGAAGGACTGTCTTATGAGGAACGATTAGATAGACTGGGGTTGTTTTCCCTTGAAAGACGTCGGCTTAGAGGGTATCTCATAGAGGTGTATAAGATTATAAGGGGTATAGATAGAGTAAATGGAGGTAAACTTTTTCCACCTTTAGAAATGGATAGGACGAGAGGTCATGGCCATAGGGTGAGGGGGGCGATGTATAGGACGAATATTAGAGGGCAGTTTTTCACACAAAGGGTAGTGGGGGTGTGGAATGCACTGCCGAGTAAGGTGGTGGGAGCAGGCACGCTGGGGCTGTTTAAGGGTCTCTTGGACAGCCACATGAGCGGTATGCAGATAGAGGAATATATTAGGACTGTTTAACTACGGCTTTTTTCCACAGGTAATTCGGTCCATAATTTGAGCATGCATTCGGCAGGTGGTGCGGGTACAGCTCTTGGATGTTGATTCATGTGTTGCCTGGTACCTCATGTCGTAAATGAGTGCTTTATGTGGACCATCTGAAGGGCACCATGACAGCTCAGAGACTAGCGATGTGGCTGTGCAGACACTTGGAATTGGGCCGGTGTCTGCGGGAGTTTGCGCGTTCTCCCCGTGGTTGCGTGGGTTTTCTCCGGGCACTCCGGTTTCCTCCCACAACCCAAAAATTCGCTCTTAGGCTGATTGGGAAACAACTTGTCCCTATGGTGAAAATTTTCCATATTAGGAATAATATATATATTATTATATAGGAATATTAAAATAGGATAATGTATTTGCTACTATATAGTATGACGGTGGCGCGGGCTCGTTGGGCCGAAGGGCCTGTTTCCTGTGCTGTGTTGCTTAAAAACAAACTTGCAGCCTGGAAAGCTACCTGAGACTTCGATGTTGTGGCCATTTCAGAGACATGGATAGAGCAGGGACAAGAATGGATGTTGCAGGTTCGAGGGTTCAGATGTTTCAGTCGAAGCAGTGTAGGTGGTAGAAGAGGGGGAGGTGTGGCATTGTTAGTCAAAGACTGTATTACGGTGGCAGAAAGGACATTTGATGTGGACTTGTCTATTGAGGTAGTTTGGCTGAGATTAGAAACAGGAAAGGAGAGGTCACCCTGTTGGGAGCTTTTTATAGGCCTCCAAAAAGTTCCAGGGAAGTAGAGGAAAAGATTGCAAGAATTATTCTGGACAGAAGTGAAAGTAACAGGGTAGTTGTTATGGGGGACTTTAACTTTGCAAATATTGATTGGAAAAGTTATAGCTCAAGCACATTAGAGGGATCAGTTTTTATACAATGTGTGTAGGAGGGTTTTATGACTCAGTATGTAGATAGGCCAACAAGAGGTGAGGCTATATTGGATTTGGTTCTGGGTAATGAACCAGACCAGGTGTTAGACTTGGAGGTAGGCGAGCACTTTGATGATAGTGACCATAATTCGGTTACATTTACCTTAGTGATGGATAGGGGTAGACATATGCTGAAGGGAAGAAGTTACAGCTGGGGAAAGGTAATTATGACGCTATTAGATGAGATTTAGGATACATAGGTTGGAGTAGGAAACTGCAGGGGCTGGGAACACCTGAAATGTGGAGCTTATTCAAGGAACAGCTGCTGCGAATCCTTGATAAATATGTATCTGTCAGGCAGGGAGGAAGTGGTAGAGCGAGGGAACCGTGGTGTACTAAGGAAGTTAGTTCACTAGTAAAGAGGAAAAAGGAGGCTTATATAAAGGTGAGACGTGAAGGCTTGGTTAGGGCAGTGGACAATTATAAATTAGCCAGGAGGGAGCTAAAGAATGAGTTAAGAAGAGCTAGAAGAGGACATGAGAAGACTTTGGCGGATAGGATAAAGGAGAACCCTAAAGCTTTTTATAGATATGTTAAGAATAAAAGATTGGTTAGGGCAGGATTAGGGCCAGTCAGAGACAGTAGTGGGACGTTAGGCGTGGAGCCTGTAGAGATTGGTGAGGCACTGAATGAATATTTTTCATCAGTCTTCACGCGGGAAAATGTCAATGGAGTTGAGGAGAATACTGGAATACAGGGTTGTAGACTAGACAGGATAGAGGTACATAAGGAGGAGGTGTTAGCTATTCTTGAGAGTATGAAAATAGATAAATCCCCTGGGCCAGATGGGATTTATCCCAGGTTACTCTGGGAGGCTAGAGAGGAAATTACAGAGCCTTTGGCTTTGATCTTCATGTTGTCGTTGGCTACAGTGTAGTGCCGGAAGACTGGAGGATGGCAAATGTTGTCCCCTTGTTTAAGAAGGGGAGTAGAGACCATCCTGCAAATTATAGACCAGCGAGCCTTACATCTGTAGTGGGGAAAGTTTTGGAAAGAATTATTAGGGATAGGATTTGTAGTCATTTAGAAAGAAATGAATTGATTTGGGATAGTCAGCATGGATTTGTGAAGGGTAGGTCGTGCCTCACAAACCTTATTGAGTTTTCTGAAAAGGTGACTAAAAAGGTGGATGGGGGTAAGGCAGTTGATGTGGTGTATATGGACTTTAGTAAGGCATTCGATAAGGTTCCCCATGGAAGGCTTCTGCAGAAAATGCGGATGCATGGGATTAAGGGAGATTTAGCAAATTGGATTAGGAATTGGCTAGCTGATAGAAGGCAGAGGGTGGTGGTTGATGGGATATATTCAACCTGGAGTTTAGTCACTAGTAGTGTACCTCAGGGATCTGTTTTGGGGCCACTGTTGTTTGTTGTTTTTATAAATGACCTCGATGAAGGTGTAGAGGGATGGGTTAGTAAATTTGCTGATGACACCAAAATCGGAGGAGTTGTAGACAGTGAGGATGGATGTTACAGTTTGCAGAGGGACATAGATAAGTTGCAGACCTGGGCCGAGAGGTGGCAAATGGAGTTTAATGCGGAAAAGTGTGAGGTGATTCGCTTTGGTAAGAGTAATATGTGTGCAGAATATAGGGCTAATGGTAGGACTCTTAGAAGTGTAGATGAGCAGAGATCTCGGTGTACAGGTGCATAGATCCCTGAAAGTTGGTACTCAAGTTGATAAGGTTGTTAAGAAGGCGTATAGTGTGTTAGCTTTTATTGGCAGAGTGATTGAATTTTGAAGCCGAAACGTCATGTTGCAACTGTACAAAACTCTGGTGCGGCCGCACTTGGAGTATTGTGTACAGTTTTGGTCGCCACGTTATAAGAAAGATGTGGAGGCATTGGAGAGGGTACAGAGGAGATTTACCAGGATGTTGCCAGGTATGGAGGGCAGGTCTTGTGAGGAAAGGCTGAGGAATTTAAGGTTATTTTCATTAGAGAGAAGAAGGCTAAGAGATGACCTAATTGAGACATATAAGATGATCGGAGGGTTAGATAGGGTGGACAGTGAGAGCCTTTTTCCTCTGATGGAGATGAATAACATGAGGGGTCATAGCTTTAAATTAAGGGGTGGTAGTTATAGGACAGATGTTAGAGGTGGGTTCTTTACTCAGAGGGTAATAAGGGTGTGGAATGCCCTGCCTGCAGCAGTTGTGGACGTGCTAAGTTTAAGGGCGTTCAAATGGGCAGTGGAGAGGCATATGGATAGCATTGGAATAGTTTAGGATAGAGGTCATAAAATTGGTTATATTGGTCGGCGCAACATCGAGGGCCGAAGGGCCTGTACTGCGCTGTAATGTTCTATATTCTATGTTCTATGAGCTGTCCTCCATTCTTCTGGAACGTTCTTGAAGATGTTGCCTTTACCAGTGAGGTATCTCACTTTTTCAGCACTGAATGCTTATAGAGATGAGCACTCTCTCTAACCGAGGGTACGCTGCCTCACACTGGCATATCGAACACATCCTGAACTTTCAATCAAATACTATTTAATAAAACAAACTATTCAAACAGCTGCTACCAATCATGTAATCTTTGGTATTGGAGCTACAGACAGTGTCAATTCACCATTGGATACTTAATTAGATCCACAGCCATTGGGGAATTCACACATCTCACTGAGGATGGACCAAAGTGAATGACCGGAATTACTAATTGGCTAATCAGGGTAGAGTATGATGGGGGTGGGGAGGTTGGGGGGTAGGGGTGGGGGTGGGGGTGAGGGGGCTGAGGGGGGTGGGATGGGGGGAGGTTGATTACTCTCCGCTGATGCAAAGTCTGGTGGTGTTGACCTGCTCCGTGGCAGCTGACCTTACAGCACCGTGACTGGGCTGGGTGGGACTTGTGCCCCTTACTCGAATACAGGCCCTGCCTTTGGGAGCTACTGACCAATCCGATTGAATGGCAACTCCATCAGTCCTATCAGTATGAAGAGTGCATTAATGGTACTGCAAGGGAAGCCTTGGGCAGGGAGGGTTTGGGTATGTTATGGAGCAGGAAGGGAGGAATACTGTCATTGGAGGAGGTGGCTAACATGATCCACAAAGGAAACTTCTCCCACTTTCCTTGTCCTTTGGAAACTTATTTCTAAAAGTAGCTGATTTATTGCTGCCCGTGAACCATTTGAAGGTGTGGTTCACACATTGTTGGGTAATTGACTTGTTATCAAGTCTCATTGGTAGCTGATTATGGAAATATTGTGGTTTCCCCCCTGCCTCCCACCCATATTATGGGGGTGTGAGGGAAAGTGGTGGGGCACCCAGACTATTTTATATGTTGATGTGCCCCAACCCAGTGAGGGAGGGGGCAGGGGGTAGAGGGCAGGGGAAAGAAGGGCTCCCTGTCTCAGACAGAAGAAGAGGGGAGATTAAAACTCTCAGCACCGGATGGGAAATCAACACAAACAACTCTCCTTAGCTGGTAATGAGGAAACCTGCGGAGGGCAGCTATGTTGTTGTTCACTTTAAACATCAATCAACAACAGTCTGTAATTTGTTAGTCAGAAAAAATAAATATTTAATAGCAAGCCATTGAGCAGCAGCTAAATTAACAGTAGTACCTTGCAAATAGGAGAAAGTCTCCCCCCAACCTCCAAATGTTTATTCAAGAACCTTGTAAGCGATTCAACAACAAGAAGCTTCACAATTTGCTGTGAAATGTCACCTTATGAAACCCACCATTCAACTTGACAGATGTACTAGCATGACCTTTTTTGATAACTGTTCTTTATGAATGTGGTGAAAAAGTGTGTCTGATGTATTTTGTTTGGAGAAAGTAAAAACAAAAAAGTCTCCTTTATTTAAACTCACAAGAGCTTGCTGTTGAATTATTTAATTGGAATACATCCTCAAAGTGTAAGAATCCTTATTAAAAAACCCTGATCCTGGTAATAAGTGAAAAGATGCATTCTCTCTTTGGTAATACAGAGAGTTCTACTCAAAAATACCCATGTTTCCCAAACCAAGGTGTGAGTTGGGGGGAGTGAACAACCCAGGTTTCCAGCCCAGGCTTCAGGACATTGGTAAGAAGGTGTTGAGGCAAATTCTAGACCTGTTCTTGGGTTAGAAGCTAATGAACCCTCTGGAGGAGGTGCTGGAGGTCCTGGAGTGAGTGTGTTTGGAAAGAGGTGATGGTTTCAATAGAAGCAGCGAAGAGGGTAGGTAGATAAGGAGATTTACACAAAGCATAAGAGATACAGGAAAGCAAGACTGACGTGTTATTTAATTACCTAGGAGAATAGAATTGCTTATTGGAAAGATTTGCTTATTAGGCAGCAATGGTTTTCTTGTATCAGATTGCAGGAGTTAGAGAAAGTTTTACTGATCCTCTCTCACATTAATGTTGAAATCATTTTCTTCCCATCGACCTACCATTGAAAGATCATGTTTGAACAATCTATTAGAATTTTTTGAGGAGATTACCAGAAAAGCAGATGAAGGGAAGGCAGTGGATGTTGTGTACCTGGATTTTAGCAAGGCCTTTGACAAGGTTCCTCATGGGAAGTTAGTTAGGAAGGTTCAATTGCTAGATATACATGAAGAGGTAGTAAATTCAATTAGATACTGGCTCAATACTTTTCTGAGTGGAGGCCTGTGACTAGTGGTGTGCCACAAGGATTGGTGTTGAATCCATTGTTGTTTGTCATCTGTATCAATGATTTGGATGATAATGTGGTAAATTGGATCAGGAAATTTGCTGATGATACAAAGAGTGGAGGTGCAGTGGACAGTGAGGAAGGTTTTCAAAACTTGCAGAGGGATTTGGACGGCTAGAAAAATGGGCTGAAAAATGGCAAATGGAATTTCAGCAGACGAGTATGAGGTATTGCACTTTGGAAGGACAAACAAAGGAGAACGTACAGGGTAAATGGTAGGACTCTGAAGAATGCAGTTGAACAAAGGGATCTGGGAATACAGGTGCAGAATTCCCTAAAAGTGGTGTCATGGGTGGATAGGTTTGTAAAGAGTGCTTTTGGTACATTGGCCTTTATAAATCGGAGTATTGAATATAAAAGTTGGAGTATTATAGTAAGGTTATGTAAGGCATTGGTGAGGCCGAATTTAGAGTATTGTGTACAGTTTTGGTCACCTAGTTACAGGAAGGATGTAAATAAGGTTGAAAGAGTGCAGAGAAGGTTCACAAGGATGTTGCCAGGACTTGAGAAGCTGAGTTACAGACAGAGATTGAATAGATTAGGACTTTATTCCCTGGAACATAGAAGAATGAGGGGAGATTTGATAGAGGTGTATAAGATTTTGATGGTTATAGATAGAGTGAATGCAAGCAGACTTTTTCCATTGAGGGGGAAGGGGGAAAAGTTTAAAGGGAATATTGGGGGGCTTCTTCACACAGAGAGTGATGGGAGTGTGGAATGAGCTGCTGGATAAAGTGGTAAATGCAGGATCACTTTTACATTTAAGAAAAACTTGGACGAGTTCATGGATGAGAGGGATGTGGAGGGATATGGTCCAAGTGCAGGTCACTGGGACAAGGCAGAGAAATGGTTCGGCACAGACAAGAAGGGCTAAAAGGCCTATTTCATAGAACATAGAACACAGAACATTACAGCACAGTACAGGCCCTTCTGTCCTTGATGTTGCACCGACCAGTGGAACGAATCTATAATTTTCTGAAGTGTAATTTTCTATGGTTCTATGGTTCTACAGAGATGTGGAAACAAAGACGGTACAGGACAGGAAGGCTGAGAATGTTTAAACAACATTATTGTTTGTTAATGGGATGTGCAGGCTGCTGGCCAGGTCAACATATACCATACATTATTGTCCTTCGATATGGTCAGCAGCTTTCTCCCTGAAGACGGCCCTCTGCTCCTTCAGCAGTGTTCAGTCGGAGACTGCAGCATTTCCAATTATTGACAATGGAGAAAAGCTGCTGTGTCTCCAGGTTGGGACGGAGGGAATTGGAGGGGACAATGTTCTGCTGACCCTGGTCTTCTGAGGTTGCAGTTTGTGAGGTGCTGCAGTGTGGGTGGTGATTCACGGCTGATTTGCTGCATTGGTGCTGGATGGAATGGAAGGGGTACTGACCAAATTGGCACCTGCTTTCTTGCAGTTGTCAAGCTTCTTGTGTGTCGTTGGAGCTGCTCTCATCCAAGAGAGTATTCTATCAGATTCCCGACTTCAGCCTTGCAGCTACTGGAAAGACTCTGGGGAGTCAGGGAATGAGTTCTTCGCCTCAGATCTGCTCTTGTGACAATGATATCTATGCTGTTGATCTAATTAAAGTCATATTAACTGGTCATTCTCATTGATGGGAAAGAATTTGATGATTGTGATATCATTGGACGCCAAGGGGAAATAGCTGGACTCTGAAATTGGTCATTATCTGACATTGTGTGATAGATACTGCACAACTCCAAAACTGAAATAGCCAATATTTGTTGGAATTTGGATACTGAAGAGACTGTACCTTGGAGTAAGTTATCCTTAAAAGTGGCAGCACAAATGGAAAAGGTGGTGAAGAAAGCATATGCATGCTTATCTACATCAGATGGGACATGGTGTATAAAAGTTGGCAAATTATGTTACAGTTGTATAAACCATTGGTTAGGCCACATTTGGAATACTGCATCCAATTCTGGTCACTACACTACCGGAAGGACATGGAGGATTTGGAGAGAGTGCAGGAAAGATTTATCAGGATGTTGTCTGGTATGGAAGGTATTAGCTAGGAGGAGAGATTGAATCAACTGGGATTGTTCTCCCTGAAAAGACAGAGACTGAGGGGCAACCTGATAGAAGTTTATAAAATTGTAAAGGGTATAGATAGGGTGAACAGTTGGAAGCTTTTTCCCAGGGGCAGAAATGACAATTACAAGGGGGCACAAGTTCAAGATAGGGGGGAAAAGTTCAGTGGGGATTTGCGGGGCAAGTTTTTTACACAGAGGGTGGTGGGGCCTGAAATGCACGGCCAAGCGAGGTAGCTGAGGCAGACACATTAGCCATATTTAAGACTAATCTGGATAGACACATGAACAGGTGGGGAATAGAGGGATACAGGCGGTTGATTAGACAGGTAAATGTGATCAGTGCAGGCTTGATGGGCCAAAGGGCCTATTCCTGTGCTGTACTGTTCTTTGTTCTTTAACATAGTGGAGCAAGTTTTCACTGGATGAAGGGAGACATAAGGGAATGAGAAATTGGTGAATTTTCCAGGATGTTGTGAAGTATTGGGGATTCAGTGTACCTGAAGGAAATCAATAAATGTGGAGAGGACTCATCAGGTAAGTGTTGCTGGATTTATTAAAAAAAATGACTGAAACAAAGCAATTCCTAGAGGAGAAATTATCCTTGTTCTTCTAAGTAAAATAAATTAATTCAAAAAGGCTATGCTGGCTGTTTGTGCATACATTCTACCACCTCCCCTCATTATTAAACACTGTGAAAGTGGCTGTAAGATGCAGGAGGTAATGATCAGTGAATCAGCAGATTGTATAAGACAATCTTTGTCTCAGTATGATTAATGCTAAAGTGCTTTAAATAGCAATGTCCTTGCAGTTCTAAAACACTCAAGAAACTCAATGCCATCGAGGACAAAGCAGCCCATTTGACAGTTATTCCTTGTACAAACATCCACTCCCTCCACAATGAGGCTCAGTAGCAGCAGTGTGTAGCATCTACAACATAGAACATAGAACATAGAACAGTACAGCACAAACAGGCCCTTCGGCCCACGAGTTGCGCCGATCACATCTACCAATCCACAGACCTATCTATAACCCCCAATCCTATTCGTTTCCATATACTCATCCAGAAGTCTTTTAAAAGACTTCAGAGTTAAAAGACATTCAGAGAAATGAATTGATTGGGGATAGTCAGCATGGTTTCGTGAAGGGTAGGTCATGCCTTACTAACCTCATTGAGTTTTTTGAGAAAGTGACCAAAGAGATGGATGGGGGTAAGGCGGTTGATGTAGTATATATGGACTTTAGTAAGGCGTTTGATAAGGTGGCCCATGGAAGACTTCTACAGAAAATGCAGATGTGTGGAATAGAGGGTGATTTAGCTAATTGGATTAGGAATTGGCTGGCAGATAGAAGACAGAGGGTGGTGGTTGATGGGAGATATTCATCGTGGAGTTCGGTGACGAGTGGTGTGCCTCAGGGGTCTGTTTTGGGGCCCCTGCTGTTTGTAATTTTTATAAATGATCTGGATGAGGGTATTGAGGGATGGATCAGTAAATTTGCAGATGACACTAAAGTCGGTGGAGTGGTAGATAGTGAAGAGGGGTGTTATAGTTTACAGAGTGACTTGGACAAGTTGCAGAGCTGGGCCGAGAGGTGGCAAATGGAGTTTAATGTGGAAAAGTGTGAGGTAATGCACTTTGGCAGGAACAATAAATGTGTAGAGTATAGGGCTAATGGTAGGGCTCTTAATAGTGTTGAGGAACAGAAGGATCTTGGTGTATGTGTCAATAGATCCCTGAAAGTAGGCAGTCAAGTGGATAAAGTTGTTAAGAAGGCATATGGAGTCTTAGCTTTTATTGGTAGGGGGATTGAATTTAGGAGCCGCAGCATCATGTTGCAACTGTACAAAACTCTAGTGCGGCCGCACTTGGAGTATTGTGTGCAGTTCTGGTCCCCACATTATAAGAAAGATGTGGAGGCATTGGAGAGGGTAAGAGGAGGTTTACCAGGATGTTGCCTGGTATGGAGGGCAGGTCCTATGAAGAGAGGTTGAAGGATTTGAGGTTGTTTTCGTTAGAAAGGAGGCGGCTAAGAGGGGATCTTATTGAAGCATATAAGATGATTAGAGGTTTAGATAGGGTGGACAGTGATAGCCTTTTTCCTAGGATGGAGAAAGCTAGCACGAGGGGACACAGCTTTAAATTAAGGGGTATGAGTTATAGGACGGATATCAGAGGTAGGTTCTTTACTCAAAGAGTGATTAGGGAGTGGAATGCCCTGCCTGCAGCTGTTGTAGATGCGCCAAGTTTGGTGGCGTTTAAGAGGTTAATTGATAAGTATATGGAAGAGAAGGGAATGGTTTAGTTTGGAGGGGCATTGCTTTTTATTTTGGTCGGCACAACATCGAAGGCCGAAGGGCCTGTTCTGTGCTGTAATGTTCTATGTTCTATGTTCTAAAAGACCCCAGCGAGTTTGCCTCAACAACCTCTGATGGCAGCCAATTCCATTCACTCACCACCCTCTGAGTGATAAACGTACCCCTGACATCTCCTCTGTATTTGCTTCCCTGCACCTTAAATCTGTGTTCTCTCGTAGTGACCATTTCAGCTCGGGGAAATAGTCTCTGAGAGTCCACCCTGCCTATTCCTCTCAACATTTTATAAACCTCTATCAGGTCGCCTCTCAACCTACGTCTCTCCAGTGAGAAGAGTCCCAGCTCCCTCAACCTATCTTCATAAGGCCTGCCTCCCAATCCAGGCAGCATCCTTGTAAATCTCCTCTGAACCCTCTCAATAGCCTCTACATCCTTCCTATAATGAGGCGACCAGAACTGCGCACAATACTCCAACTGGGGTCTGACAAGAGTCTTATAGAGCTGCATCATTACCTCCTGTCTCCTAAACTATATTCCTTGATTAATGAAGGCCAGTACACCGTACGCCTTCTTGACCACTTCCTCCACCTGCGAGGCCGATTTAAGAGTCCTACGGACCTGTACCCCGAGATCCTTCTGCTCTACAACACAGCTAAGACTCCTACCCCTTATATTGTACTCCTTCATCCCATTATTACTGCCAAAATAGACCACTACACATTTAGAACATAGAACAATACAGCACAGAACAGGCCCTTCGGCCCTCGATGTTGTGCCGACCGAAATAAAAAGCAATGCCCCTCCTAACTAAACCATTCCCTTCTCATCCATATACTTATCAACTAACCTCTTAAACGCCACCAAACTTGGCGCATCTACAACAGCTGCAGGCAGGGCATTCCACTCCCTAATCACTCTTTGAGTAAAGAACCTACCTCTGATATCCGTCCTATAACTCATACCCCTTAATTTAAAGTTGTGTCCCCTCGTGCTAGCTTTCTCCATCCTAGGAAAAAGGCTATCACTGTCCATTTATCTGCATTGAAGTCCATCTGCCACTTCTCCGCCCAGTCTTGCAGCCTGTCTATGTCCCGCTGCAAATTTTGACATCCCTCCAGACCATCCACAACACCACCAACCTTTGTATCATCGGCGAACTTACTAACCCATCCCTCCACTTCCTCATCCAGGTCATTTATGAAAATGACAAACAGCAGGGGTCCCAGAACAGATCCCTGGGGCACTCCACTGGTTACCGACCTCCATGCAGAACAAGACCCATCCACAACCACTCTCTGCCTTCTGCCGGCAAGCCAGTTCTGGATCCACGAGGCCAAAGCCCCTTGGATCCCATGCCCTCTCACCTTCTCCAGAAGCCTTGCACGTGGGACCTTATCAAACGCCTTACTAAAGTCCATGTACACTACGTCCACCGCCCTTCCTTCGTCAATGTGTTCAGTCACATTTTCGAAGAACTCAACTAGGCTCGTAAGGCATGACCTGCCCTTGACAAAACCATGCTGACTATTTCTAATCAGTCCAAACTTCTCCAAATGTTCATATATCTTATTCCTCAGAAGCCTCTCCATCAGCTTACCAACCACTGAAGTCAGACTCACCGGTCGGTAATTTCCTGGACTATCCCTGTTCCCTTTCTTAAAGATAGGAACTACATCCGCAATCCTCCAATCCTCCGGAACCTCTCCCATTTCCATGGATGACGCAAAGATCGTCGCCAGGGGCTCTGCAACCACTTCCCTCACCTTCCACAATAACCTGGGGTACATCCCGTCCGGATCCGGCGACTTGTCTATCTTGATAGTATTTAACGGGTCTAACACATCCTCTTTCCTAACATCCACATACTCAATCTTTTCCATTTGCCTCAAACCTGCAGTGCACTCTCCCAGTTCACCTTCCACCGTGAATACCGAGGCAAAGTACTCATTAAGCACCTCTGCCATTTCTTCCGGTTCCATACAGACTTTTCCCCCTTCACCTTTTATAGGTCCTACCCCTTCTCTTCTCATCCTTTTACTTTTCACATATTTGTCGAAGGATTCTCCTTAATCTTACCTGCCAAGGCCGTCTCATGACACCTTCTGGCTCTCCTAATTTCCTCTTTAAGTTCCCTTCTACACACCTTATACTCCTCTAGATCCCTAACATCCCCTAGCTCTCTGAACCTTTTATATACCTTTTTTTTCTTCCTAACTAGGTTCACCACTACCTTCGTGCACCACGGTTCCTGCGTCCTCCCAGAACCTCCTTGACTCCTCGGAATGTTGTCTTGCAGTGCCCCAGACAAACATTCCTTGAATATCTGCCAATTTCCTTCTGTACTCTTCCCCAAGAATGCCTCCTTCCAGTTTATGCGTCCAATTACCTGCCTAATGTTTTCATATTTCCCCTTACTCCAGACATACACCTTCCTAGCCTGCCTGATCCTATCTCCATCGCTATCGTGAAAGAGATAGAATTATGATCTCCATTCCCAAGATGCTCACCTATCTAATATCTTGGCAGGTAGGCTAGCTAGGGCTACTGGGGAGTCTTTAAACTAGAACAGCTGGGGTGTGGGAATATCGATGGGACGGTGAATAAGGAGGTTAGTTCCCAGGTAGGGAAGGACTGTAGGCACCCTGAGAGGGGGGTTAGACAGGTGGTGGAAAAGGGAAATACCCTGACTGAGGGGCTGAGGTGTGTCTATTTTAATGCCAGGAGTGTAGTAAATAAGGTAGATGAGCTTAGGGCGTGGATTGCTGTTTGGGAGTGTGATGTGGTGGCCATTACAGAGACTTGGTTGTCTCAGGGACAGGACTGGGTACTTCAGGTGTGGGGATTCAGGTTCTTCAGGAGGGACAGGGTTGGGGGCAAAAGAGGAGGTGATGTGGCACTGTTGATCAGGGACAGTGTCATGGCTGTAGAGAAGATGGAAGACGGGGAGGGATTGTCTACGGAGTCTCTGTGGGTGGAAGTTAGGAACAGCAAAGGCTCGATAACTTTGCTGGGTGTACATAGAACATAGAACATTACAGCACAGAACAGGCCCTTCGGCCTTCGATGTTGCGCCGACCAATATAAAAAGCAATGCCCCTCCAAACTAAACCATTCCCTTCTCTTCCATATACTTATCAACTAACCTCTTAAACGCCACCAAACTTGGCGCATCTACAACCGCTGCAGGCAGGGCATTCCACTCCCGAACCACCCTTTGGGTAAAGAACCTGCCTCTGATATCCGTCCTATAACTATCACCCCTTAATTTAAAGCTGTGTCCCCTCGTGCTAGCAACGAGGTGTATTCTATAGGCTGCCCAACAGCGGCAGGGAACTTGAGGTGCAGATAGGGAAACAGATCCTAGACAGATGTACAGGATCGTCATGATGGGAGATTTCAAGTTCCCAAACATAGACTGGAATATCCCAAGGGTAAGGTGTTTGGATGGTGTGGAGTTTGTTAGGTGTGTTCAGGAAGGTTTCCTGACACGGTACGTGGAAAAGCCTATGAGAGGAGAGGCTGTACTTGACCTGGTGCTTGCTAATGAGCCAGGGCAGGTGTCGGATCTTGGGAATGGAGATCATAATTCTATATCTTTCACGATAGCGATGGAAAGAGATAGGATCAGGCAGGTTAAGAAGGTGTATGTCTGCACCTCAGAGTCTGCAGCAGTTCATCACCTTCTCGAGGAGAGTTAGGATTTAGAACATAGAACATAGAACGTTACAGCACAGTACAGGCCCTTCGGCCCTCGATGTTGTGCTGACCAATATAACCAATTTTATGACCCTCTATCCTAAACTATTCCAATGCTATCCATATGCCTATCCACTGACCATTTGAACGCCCTTAAACTTGACGAGTCCACAACTGCTGCAGGCAGTTCCACGCCCTTACTACCCTCTGAGTAAAGAACCCACCTCTAGCATCTGTCCTATAACTACCATCCATTTAAGGATGGGCAATAAATGCTGGACATGCGAAGAACACCCACAATGCGCCGACCAAGTAAGAAAAAGCAGCTCCTGCCTTGTTCATTCTGTGATTCATCAGTTCTGATTGTGGCTGTAGCTTTGCCCCACCATTGCTGAGAGCAGGGGGATGGGATTGCCCTGATAGGCAATGGGATTGCCCTGGGGGTTCCTGGGGAAGATAGTGGGTGGGATTGGAAGTAGAGAAATTCTCCCTTCTCAAAAAGGGACAACACATTTCTAGGTTTAATGGTGGTCTCCAGAATGGAATTCCTACTGGAGGTGTTCATTTATTTCTCAGTAATTTCACGTTACAGAGCAAATATCTGTCTGTGCTGACAGTGCAGGGACTTGTGGATGCAAATCAATGTCTGGTTTATTGAGCTTGTGCAAATATTCCCCAATCCTGATGTAAGAAGAATCTTTTTTCAAACACCTGCTGTAAATGGACCACACAAACCTCTCAGTGTCTGTACCCAGGAACGCCCACCTGAGTGAGGCACCCCCACTCAGGGCACACTCACAGTGCTTTCCCCACTTTTACCTTTGGAATGTATTAATTCTCACAGTAAAATGCACCAAAACTTTCTCTTGGTGCAAATTCTGACATTTGCAACAGATGCCAGTGAGCTTGTCTCAGTTTTCCCTCGCAAATACTGCACTAACATTGGCAAATTCACAAAACAGAATAAATACCATTCTCACATTCTAAACTATTCTTTCATCAAGACAGAAAAATTCTGGGAAGAGATCAACAATTTAAATAATTAAATAATATTCTTCCGATCTATTAAGAAAACATTCTGTATTCTGGAAGAACTGAATTTTTCCTTTATTATCCGGTACAAAATGTCAAAACCATCCACAAACATATGTTGGCAGTTTTAAAAAGATCAGCCTGATCTTTTGAAAACTTCACGGCTCCTTTGGAACAACAAATGATTTGCACTGAATCTGTTTGTGTTGCTTGGGCCGAGACACACAATCTGTGATTCATACACAAAGAAGAGCTTGTTTACAAAGATTGTTTGAATATCCCAGTGTTGTGAAGGGGAGAGAGAGAAACATTCCAATTGGTATTGAAACTTCAGATGATGATTTTGTGAAGCTCAGGTGTGAGTGGTACATCAGGGCTTCAGATTAATCTGTGCAGCCTTTGTTCTCGAACTTATTAAGTTGGAATAACCAATGCACATTGAAACTGAGTGTGTGAAATTCACAGCCAGGGCTATGTTGCTAAGGTGACACCAGACTCTGTTACAGATTTTAAATTCAAAAACCAATTAAAAAAATCAGGTTACATGACAAAGGAAGATTAACACTGACAAGAATTTAAAATACAATAAGAATTATTTCGTTGGAAACAGTAATTTCAGATACATAACACAATATAATGATACATAAATGAACTGTTAGCTGACATGGAAAATTATTTTAAAATATAATCACTTCTAATGTAGGTATGATGTGTAAGTCAGTACTGAGAACCAGGATACTGAATAACACAATTTAGTATGAAAAATGGATTGGCAGTAATTTGCATTGTAAAATACATTTACTTCACTCCCTGGCACTGTCTGTCTGGAACTCTGAGCTCCATGTGGTGTGCTCTTCTTGTTTCATGTGGGAGGACGGGAATGTATCCAGTGCCCGGGGCCCAGCATTTGTGCAGGATGTGTCTCCAACTGCAGCTCCTGGAAGTTTGTGTTTCGTAGCTGGAGCCGCACTGGAAACACTGTGCAGCATCTGTGAGTCGGAGAGTATCGTGGAAAGCGCATATAGAGAGGTTGTCACACCATAGGGTCAGACTCCACAGGCAGGAAGGGAATGGGTGACCACCAGACAGAGCAAGAGAGATAGGCAGAGTGCAGAAATCTCCTGTGGGCATTCCCCTGCAGAACAGATATACCGTTTTGAATGACCTCTCTGGGAAAAGCAGCAGCAGCCAAACTCATTTCACCACAGTTGGTTTGCTGCAGAAGGAGGGGGTAAAAAGTGTGCCAGTGCAATAGTTATAGGGGATTCAACTGTAAAGGAAATACACCAGCATTTCTGTGGCTGCAAACATGACTCCAGGATGGTATGTTACCTCCCTGGTGAGAGGGTGAAGGATGTCTCAGAGTGGCTACAGGACATTCTGAAGGGGGAGGGTGAATAGCCAGTGGTTGTAGTGTACATTAATACAACAATAAAAGTTAAAAAAAGAGATGAGATCCTAAAAGCAGGAAACAAACTGATAAGTAGGACCTCAAAGGTAGTGATCTCAGGATTACTACCTGTGCTATGTACTAGTCAGAGTAGAAATACTAGATCATGGGATGAATACAAGGCTGAAAAGACAGTGCCAGGGGAGAGTTTCAGATTTCTGGAGCATTGGGACCAGTTCTGGGGGAGGTGGGATGTGGAGAAACTGGATGGATTATACTTGGTAAGAGATCTGACAACATCAATTTTAAATCCAACCGATTTATTTGATTGTAAACTTGCAAGCTTTCGGCCTTTGTAGCCTTCGTCAGATGAATGAGGTGACGAAAGCTACAAAGGCCAAAAGCTTGTTCCCTTCTCCGATTATACTTGGACAGGATCGAGACTGATGTCCTGGGGGCGGGGGGGGGGGGGGGGGGGGGGGGGGGGGGGGGGGGGTAATTGCTAGAGTGGTTGGGGACAGTTTAAACTAAAATAGTAAGGAGATAGGAATGTTTGCAAGGATTAAGTTATAGTAGGGAAAATGCTTGAATCTGTCATCAAGTAAGAAACAGCGAGGCATCAAGATATAAATTGTCCCATTGATAAGATGCATCTTGGGTTCATGAAGGCAAGTCATATTTGACTAATTTGGTGGAATTCTTTGAGAACATTCCATGTGCAGTGGACAGTGGGGAACCTGTGGATGTGGCGTATCTGGATTTCCAGAAGGCATTTGACAAGGTGCTGCACCGAAGACTGCTACATAAGATAAAGGTGCACAGTGTTACGGGTAATGTATTAGCATGGATAGAGGATTGGTTAACTGACAGAAAGCAAAGAGTGGGGGTAAATGGGTGTTTTTCTGCTTGGTGATCAGTGACTAGTGGTGTGCCTCAGGGATCAGTGTCAGGACCACAATTGCTTACGATTTACATCAATGATTTGGAGTTGGGAACCAGGTGTGGTGTTCAAAATTTGCAGATGATACTAAGATGGATGGAAGAGCAAAGTGCGCAGAGTATCATGAAAATCTGCAAAGGGATATAGGTAATCTAAGTGAGTGGGCCAGGGTCTGACAGATGGAGTACGATGTTGGTAAATATGAGGTCATCCCTTATCAAGGATTTCATAACTCGGCATTTGGAAGGCAGTGGGATAATCAGACACAGTCAGCATGGATTTACAAAGGAAAATCATACTTGATAAATCTATTATCAAGTATTGATAATAGATTGAAGTATTGTGTACAGTTCTGGTCCCCGCATTATAAGAAAGATATGGAGGCATTAGAGAGGGTACAGAGAAGGTTTACCAGGATGTTGCCTGGTATGGAAAGCAGGTCTTATGAAGAGATGCTGAGGGATTTGAGGTTGTTTTCGTTAGAAAGAAGGCGGCTAAGAGGAGACCTTATCGAAACATATAAGATGATTAGAGGTTTAGATAGGGTGACAGTGATAGCCTTTTTCCTAGGATGGAGAAAGCTAGCACGAGGGGACACAGCTTTAAATTAAGGGGTGATAGTTATAGGACGGATATCAGAGGTAGGTTCTTTACCCAAAGGGTGGTAAGGGTATGGAATGCCCTGCCTGCTGCAGTTGTAGATGCACCAAGTTTGGTGGCGTTTAAGAGGTTAGTAGATAAGTTTATGGATGAAAAGGGAATGGTTTAGGTTAGAGGATCATTGCTTTTTTTTAATTGGTCGGCGCAACATCGAAGGCCGAAGGGCCTGTTCTGCGCTGTGATGTTCTATGTTCTATTGGAATTTTCTGAGGATGTAACTAGTAAAGTTGACCAAGGAGAACCTGTGGGTGTGGTTTATTTAGACTTTCAGCAGACTTTCAACAAGGTCTCACATAACAGACCACTATGTAAAGTTAGAACACATGGGATTACAGGTAATGTTTTGAGATAAATAGAAAGCTGGTTAGCAGATAGGAAGCAAAGAGTCAGCATAAATGGGTCTTTTTCTGAGTGGCAATAAGTGAACAGTGGGGTTTTGCAGGGGGTTTACTCTGACATTAGTATTTGCAGTGGGGCTGTGCATGGACCTCAACTGTTCATGTTGTATATTAATGATTTGGAAGAGGGAATTGAATGTATTATCAGATTTTCAGATGATACAAAATTAGGTGGGAGGGTGAGCTGTGAGGAGGATACAGAGATGCTTCAGTGTGATTTCGACAGGCTGAGTGAGTGGGTATCTGCATGGCAGATGCAGTATAATGTGGAGTAATGTGAGATTATGCATTTTGGGAGCAATAACAAGAAGGCATTATTATTTGAACATAAATTGAGAGAGGCATATACTCAATGAGACCTTGGAATCCTCGTGCATCAGTCGCTGAAAGTAAGTGCGCAGGTACAGCAGGCAGTAAAGAAGGAAAATTATATGTTGGCCTTCATAGTGAGAGGATTTGAGTATAGGGACAGAGATGTTTTGCTGCAATTGTAGAGGGCATTGGTGAGGCCACACCTGGAGTATTGTGCGCAGTTTTGTCTCCTTATCTGAGGAAGAATGTTCTTGCTACAGAGGGAGCACAGCGAAGGTTTATTCCTGGGATGGCAGATCTGTTGTATGAGGAAAGACTAAGTCAGTTAGGATTATATTCACTGGAGTTTAGAAGAATGAGACGGGATCTGATAGAAACTTATAAAATTCACACAGGGTTAGTTAGACAGGGTAGATTCAGAAAGAATGTGTCCAACGGTGGGGGACTCCAGAACTGGGGGTCATAGTTTGTGGATAAGGAATAAACCTTTTAGAACTGAAATGAGGAGAAATTTCTTTACCCGAGGGTGGGAAATGTGTGGAACTCCCTATCACAGAATATAGTTCAGGCCAAAATGTTGTTTAATTTCAAGAAGAAATTAGATATTGGTCTTGAAGCTAAAAGGATGAAGGGATATGGGAGGGAAGAGGGTGATCAGGATATTGAGTCTGATAATCAGTCATGATCAGAATGAATAGTGGAACAGGCTGGAAGGGCTGAATGGCCTTCTCCTGCTTCTAGTTTCTATGTTTTTATGACACTGTCTCTGGGACCGTGGCTTTTGTTACGAAATTTATTTGTGTGATTGAGATTTTAAAATTGATATCTTAGTGTCTCATTTCTCAATAAAAAATCTGCTTTGTTGTGGTTTTGGGGAAATTAGTCTAAAGACTGTCAGGTGTACAGGAGAAGAGTATCTCCAGCCTGTTGTTTAGCACATAGGGAATAACTGTTGTTAGGGAGAGTTGCAGGATATATCAGCATCACACTTAGGTTTACAGCATGGAAACAGGCTTTCCTCCCAACTTGTCCATGCTGCCCTGTTTTTAACCCCTAAGGCAATCCCAATTGCCTATGTTTTGCCCATATCCTTCGATACCTATTGTATCCATTTATCTAACTGTCTAAATGTTTTTTAAAAGAAAGAATTGTACCTGCCTCTACGACTACCTCTGGCAGTTTGGAAACAGACCTCTCAGTTTCATAGAACATAGAACATAGAACATTACAGTGCAGAACAGGCCCTTCGGCCTTCGATGTTGCGCCGACCAATTAAGAAAAAGCAATGACCCTCTAACCTAAACCATTCCCTTTTCGTCCATAAACTTATCAACTAACCTCTTAAACGCCACCAAACTTGGCGCATCTACAACTGCAGCAGGCAGGGCATTCCATACCCTTACCACCCTCTGGGTAAAGAACCTACCTCTGATATCCGTCCTATAACTACCACCCCTTAATTTAAAGCCATGTCCCCTCGTGCTAGCTTTCTCCATCCTAGGAAAAAGGCTATCACTGTCCACCCTATCTAAACCTCTAATCATCTTATATGTTTCGATAAGGTCCCCTCTTAGCCGCCTCCTTTCTAACGAAAACAACCTCAAATCCCTCAGCCTCTCCTCATAAGACCTGCCCTCCATACCAGGCAACATCCTGGTAAACCTCCTCTGTACCCTCTCCAATGCCTCCACATCTTTCTTATAATGTGGGGACCAGAACTGCACACAATACTCCAAGTGCGGCCGCACTAGAGTTTTGTACAGTTGCAACATGACGTTGCGGCTCCGAAATTCAATCCCCCTACCAATAAAAGCTAAGACTCCATATTCCTTCTTAACAACCTTCTCGACTTGACTGCCTACTTTCAGGGATCTATGCACATATACATCAAGATCCCTCTGTTCATCAACACGTCATTGTCAGAACATTCAATACAGGAGTTGGGATGTCTTGTTGAAATTGTACAAGACATTGGTAAGGCTACAGTTGGAATACTGTGTACAGTTCTATCATCCTATTATAGAAAGGATATTATTAAACTAGAAAGCGTGCAGGAAAGATTTACTAGGATTTGACTGGAACTTGATGGTTTGAATTATAAAGAGAGGCTGGATAGACTGGGACTTTTTTCTCTGGAGCATAGAAGGCTGAGGGGTGATCTTATAGAGGTCTATAAAGTAAGTGCATCTTTTTTCAAAGGTAGGGGAGTCTAAAGCTAGAGGGCATTGGTTTAAGGTGAGAGGGGAGAGATACAAAAGAGTCCAGAGGGGCAATTTTTTCACACAGAGGGTGGTGAGTGTCTTAAACAAGCTGCCAGAGGTAGTAGTAGAGGCAGGTACAATTTTGTCTTTTAAAAAGCATTTAGACAGTTCCACGGGTAAGTTGGGTTTAGAGGGATATGGGCAAAATGCGGGCAATTGGGATTAACTTAGTGGTAAAAATTAGGCAGCATGGACAAGTTGGGCCGAAGGGCCTGTTTCTATGCTGTAAACCTCTATGACTGTGTCTGTATTCACTGGAATTTTAAAGAATGAGATAGGGATCTGATTGTAAGATTTAAAATTCTGTCAGGCCTGGATGGCTGGATGCAGGGATATCGTTTCCTCAGGCTGGAGGATCTAGAACAAGTGGTCACAGTCTCTGGATACGGGATAGACTAGAGATGAAGAGAAGTTTGGTGAACCTGTGGAACTCTCTATCACAGAAGATTGTGGAAATCAAACTAATGAATGTATTTAAAGAGGAAATAGAGAGATTTCTGGATACTAAAGGTGTCCAGGGAATGGGGAGAGCTCAGGAGTCAGGTGTTGAGATAGACGATCAACCATGATCATATTGTCCAGCACAGGCTGCACAGTCTGATTGGCCTACTCCTGTTTTCTATGTTTCTCTATGACTTTTGGTTGGGTCGCTGAGTCTCCTGAATTGTCCCCCAGATGGGACAGGCATTTTGTTCAAGTGTGTTTGAAGTTAAAATCACTGCTTTAGTTTTCATACCTGATAAATATCCACTAAGCTTTCCAGACACTGAGTGACCACTCTGACACACTCCCATCTCCAAATAAGCTTTAACTGAAAATAAATTCCACCTTGTGAACGGGAACTCAACAATTCTGTTTAATCACACTTGATAAATTAATCTGAAGCCTCAAAAATTCCTTTAAAACAGCCTTGTACATCAATTAAAAAATATAACCCATTCAGTTGATGCAGGAGGATCAGTTTCTGTTCATTGGCCTTAAATTCCCAAAATCCTGTAAGCAGCTTGCTCTGTAGATTCTGTTCCCCCACACTGACTATGATCACAAAATCATAGAACATAGAATAATACAGCACAAACAGGCCCTTCAGCCCATGAGTTGCGCCGATCACATCTACCAATCCACAGACCTATCTATAACCCCCTATCCTATTCTTTTCCATATACTCATCCAGAAATCTTTTAAAAGACCCCAGTGAGTTTGCCTTGACCACCTCCGACAGCAGCCGATTCCATTCACTCACCACCCTCTGAGTGAAAAACTTACCCCTAACATCTTAATTAAATTAAGGGGTATGAGTTATAGGACGGATATCAGAGGTAGGTTCTTTACTCAAAGAGTGATTAGGGAGTGGAATGCCCTGCCTGCAGCTGTTGTAGATGCGCCAAGTTTGGTGGCGTTTAAGAGGTTAGTTGATAAGTATATGGATGAGAAGGGAATGGTTTAGTTAGGAGGGGCATTGCTTTTTATTTTGTCGGCACAACATCGAAGGCCGAAGGGCCTGTTCTGTGCTGTATTGTTCTATGTTCTATGTTCTATCTCCTTTGTATTTGCTTCCCTGCACCTTAAATCTGTGTCTTCTTGTAGTGACCATTTCACCTCGGGGAAATAGTCTCTGAGAGTCCACCCTATCTATTCCTCTCAACATTTTATAAACCTCTATCAGGTCGCCTCTCAACCTACGTCTCTCCAGTGAGAAGAGTCCTAGCTCCCTCAACCTATCTTCATACGGCCTGCCTCCCAATCCAGGCAGCATCCTTGTAAATCTCCTCTGAACTCTCTCAATAGCCTCTACATCGTCCCTATAATGAGGTGACCAGAACTGCGCACAATACTCCTACTGGGGTCTGACAAGAGTCTTATAGAGTTGCATCATTACCTCCTGACTCCTAAACTCAATCCCTCGATTAATGAAGGTCAGTACACCATACGCCTTCTTGACCACATCCTCCACCAATTAAGAGTCCTATGGACCCGGACCCCAGGATCCTTCTGCTCTACAACACAGCTAAGACTCCTACCCTGATATTGTACTCCTTCATCCCATATTCCTGCCAAAATGGAGAGTACACGTTTATCTGCGTTGAAGTCTATCTACACTTTTCCGCCTAGTCTTGCATCCTGTCTATGTCCCGCTGCAAACTTTTGATATCCCTCCAGACCATCTACAACACCACCGATCTTTATATCGTCGGCGAACTTACTAACCCTCCCTCCACTTCCTCATCCAGGTCATTTAGGAAAATGACAAACAGCAGGGGTCCCAGAGCAGATTCCTGGGGCACTCCACTGGTTACCGACCTCCATGCAGAAAAAGAGCCATCCACAACCACTCTCTGCCTTCTGCTGGCAAGCTGTTCTGAATCCACAAGGCCAAAGCCCCTTGGATCCCATGCCCTCTCACCTTCTCAAGAAGTCTTGCATCAAACGCCTTACTAAGTCCATGTACACCATGTCCACCGCTCTTCCTTTGTCGATGTGTTCAGTCACATTTTCAAAGAACTCAACTAGGCTCGTAAGGCATGACCTGCCCTTGACAAAACCATGCTGACTATTTCTGATCATTCTAAACTTCTCCAAATGCTCATAAATCTTGTCCCTCAGAAGCCTCTCCATCAGCTTACCAACCACTGAAGTCAGACTCACCGATCGGTAATTTCCTGGACTATCCTTGTTCCCTTTCTTAAAGATAGGAACCACATCCGCAATCCTCCAATCCTCCGGAACCTCTCCTTTTCCATGGATGACGCAAAGATCATCGCCAGGGGCTCTGCACCCACTTCCCTCACCTCCCACAATAACCTGGGGTACATCCCGTCCGGTCCCGGGGACTTGTCTATCTTGATAGAATTTTTAACAACATCCTAACAATCCTTCCTAACATCCACATACTCAATCTTTTCCGTTTGCCTCAAACCTGCAGTACAATCTCCCAGTTCACTTTCCACTGTGAATACCGAGGCAAAGTTCTCGTTAAGCACCTCTGCCATTTCTTCCGGATTACAACAGACTTTTCCCCCTTCACCTTTTATAGGCCCTATCCCTTCTCTTCTCATCACTGAATTCTTACAGGGGAAAGGAAGACATTTGGCACTGACTTCCCAATGAGCATTATAACTGAGTGCCATTCCTCCTTTTCTTTCCCCATGGCCCCTGCTCATTGTTTCTATACAAATAATTAGCGAATGCCCTCTCGAAAGCCTCGATTGAAGCTGCTCCTCCCACCACCACACTCCCAGGTGGAACATTCCAGACCCCAAACCACTCAACTGGGTGAAAGTTTCTTGTTTGCACAAATCACTTTTAATCTATGCCCTCTTCTCATTCGCCATCCTTTTTTGCAAACAAGAACAGTTTCTCCCTCTATATTCTGTCCCAGCCCCTCATGATTTTGAACATCTCTATAAAAATCTCCTCTTAGCCTTCTTCTCTCCAAGGAGAACAGTTCCAACCTCTCCAATCTCTCCTCATCTAAAGTGAGTGTAATCCTAAACCTGCATGTCTGTGTTGAAGATGTTGAGGCTGATTCAGAATGCTGGAAGAGCTCTGAGCATGTGTAGTTAGCTGAGAAATGGGGGAGTTGATTATAGGTTGAGTTTGGGGCCTATGTGTGTATTTTTGATACTGGAACAAGGCAGCATCTTGTTCACTAGTTTTAAAAATTCAGGTTTGATTCAAATATAATTAACTGGTTTAAAAGACTATGAATCTTGATTACGTGCCATTTTGCTGGTGAAAACAGTAATACTGAAAGGATGAACCTGTCTGCATCAACGTGAGCTGTCTTCATAGGGAGAGTATTGAACTGGATCTATTTCCCTGAAGCTGGAATGTGTGCTTCACTGAGGCACTCACACTTTCCCAATCGAGAGATTCTCTCACAAGGGCACCTTTATGCTTGAGAGTTCAGAGTTCCAACTCTGGAATATTTGTTGGTATTACGTCAAACATTGGTATAAAACCATCAACCTTTCTGACTTATGCAAACTGGTTGAAAGTTTTTGTATTGAGATGCAGTAAGATGATGGTTCTGGCCAGACTGTGAGCTGCGGTAATGGAACAACTGCTACATAATAATGGTTTTATATTTAACTTCCTCTTGTTAACTGCAATGAATTAATGAGAAACTATTTTATGTTTAGATTTAATTGATTATGTTAATCCATGGGAGAATGATTGTTTTTATTTATTCACGGGATGTGGGTGTCACCGGTTGGACCAGCATTTATTGCCCAAATCCTGAGGGTATTAAGAGTCACCCCTGTGGTTCTGGAGTCACATGTAAGCCAGACTGGAGTAAGGATGGCAGATTTCCTTCCCTGAGAAGGGTGTGTATGAGCCAGATGGGTTTTTCTGATAATCGATAGTGGTTTCCTGTCATTGAATTGTAAATAAGTGGAGATACTGGAAATGCCTGGAATGGCACTCTCTGTGAGGCCGGGAATACAGAGGAGGCAGGTAGCCTGGGGGTAACCCTGCTTAGATGGGGAGGAAGGACCCAGGACCACATGATGCTGGCGCAGCCAATTCATTGGCTGTTCCATTGAGATAGTGGACCCCCACCAAAGAGCTTCCAGTCCAATCAGTGAGTGATACCGTACCACATCAATGCAGCTAAGTGGGTTCTGCTTGTCCCGGACAGGAAGGCAGGAAGCAGATCCCTGATGATTGGTGTTAGCCATTGCCTCAAGATGGTTGCCCCATCGAGTTTCAAATAGAGCCCTCTCCCCCCAGCCTCCCCACCCCCTCCCCCAGCCTGCCCATTCTCTTCACCCTGCCCCTCCATCACCCCCAGCCTCCCCACCCCTCCCCAGCCTCCCCATTCCCTTCATCCTGTCCTCATCCCCCTCACCCTGTCCCCACTCCCCTCACATCTGCTCCCCCACCCCCTCCCAGCCCCTCCATCCCCCTCACCCTGCCCCTCATCTCCCTCACCCTGCCCCTCATCTCTATCACCCTGACCCTCATCTCCCTCGCCCTGCCCCTCATCTCTCTCACCCCCTGCCCCTCATTCCGCTCCCCAGCCCCTCCATCCCCCCTCACCCTGCCCCCCACCCCCTCACTCTGTCCCCCAGCCCCCCATCTCCCTCATGCCATTCTTCATCCCCCTCACACTTGCCCCAGCCCCTCCACTACCCTTTCCCCCAGCACTCCCATTCCCGTCCCCCAGCCCTCCCATCCCCCTGGAAGCTGCGGGGGTCGGGGGGGTACTTGTTTCCTAGTATAGCAGCAGGCCTGGGAGTGGGCCTTTAAAAGGCCAATACAGTGGCTGAATTGGATTCCTGGTACGTGACTTATCTGCTCCCTTTCTTGCTACTGGGTATCGATATGACAAAGGCATCAGGAACCTCCCACACCCAATCTCACTTTCTCACACTGTAATGTACCTTTAAAGAACATAGAACAATGCAGCACAAACAGGCCCTTCGGCCCACGAGTTGCGCCGATCACATCTACCAATCCACAGACCTATCTATAACCCCCTATCCTATTCTTTTCCATATACTCATCCAGAAGTCTCTTAAAAGACCCCAGTGAGTTTGCCTCAACAACCTCCGATGGCAGTCAGTTCCATTCACTCACCACCCTCTGAGTGAAAAACCTACCCTGACATCTCCTTTGTATTTGCTTCCCTGCACCTTAAATCTGTGTCCTCTCGTAGTGACCATTTCAGCTTGGGGAAATAGTCTCTGAGAATCAAATTATTTAAATAAATGAGCCCACAATGTGTTTACTCAATCTCTTACAGAATCATAACAACATCGTACTCCCCTTCCCCATGCCTTCCCTCCGCCCAGACCAATGGCAACGGCTCCAAGAATTCTGGCTGCTATATATCCAATTCTGACTGGCCAGAGTAAATGAAATCATTTTTCTCTGTAAAGAATTTATCCCCCAAGGGAAGAGAAAATGGAAAATGCAGAGGCTGAAACAGAAAATCTGAGCTCTGAGTTTTAAGGATATAGGTAGTTATTTTGAAATGTGCGGCATGGTGACACAGTAGCTAGCACTGCTGTCTTACAGTGCCAGGAACCCGGGTTTAATTCCCAGCTTGGGTCACTGTCTAGGTGGGTCTGCACATTCTCCCTGTACCTGCATGGATTTCCTCCCACAGTCCAAAGATGTGCAGGTTAGATGGATTGGCCATGCTAGATTGCTCCTTAGCTAGGGTTATGGGGACAGGACCGGGGTGGGATTGTTGTCGGGGCAGTTTCAATGGGCTGAATGGCCTCCTTCTGCACTGTAGAATTCTACGAAATTCAAGGTTTTGTTATTTAATGTTTGAAAAGAATTCAATTTGAATTTAACCTTCAGACCCACCCGTAACCTTCATTCCACAGACAGGAAACATTCGAGAAATTGTACATGGACTTTGTGAACCAAACACCCCCCAAGTCTGAGAAGCTTTTAATTGGAAATTGCATCTGTGAACATGAATTCAATTATACATCACAGCTGTTACCCAGCACAGTGATAAAGCCAGCAGAAGATGCAAAATGTGGTACTTTACATCGATAGAGATGCATTTTATATTTCATAAATTAAAAACCATTACCATCTCCCAAATCCCTTTATATCACCAGAATGAAACCACAATCCACTGCTCAAAATCAAAGAATCAATTCTCCATCGCTCAGTCCTCGAGAGGCTGTCAGAGGAAATGAAAGTGAGCTGGCGCCCCCAGCTATACAACCCTGAATTAATGGACTGTGTGTTAAATATACTCTTAAAAAGAATTCATTTCAGTTCAGGACCTAGGCTCCATTATCCTTCTGGAGAGGAAGCAGTGAGAAATCTGAAATGGAGAATCCAGTTAATCGGGTTTTCACCTTGTTTGAGCTGCACTGTTGATCCAGTGAGCCTCACTGGATGACACTCTCACAGATCCCAGCGACATGGAGATCTGGCTAACTTTTTATACAAAGTGTGCAGGAAGGTTTTTTGACTCAGTATGTAGATAGGCCAACCAGAGATGAGACTACATTGGATTTGGTACTGGACAATGAGCCAGACCAGGTGTTAGACTTGGAAGTTGGTGAACATTTTGGTGATAGTGACCACAATTCGGTTACGTTCACCTTAGTGATGGATAGGGATAGGCATGAAGCTGGGGGCAGTAGTTATAGCTGGGGGAATGGTAATTATGAGGCCATTAGGAGGGAATTAGGGTGCATAGGTTGGACTAGGAAACTACAGGGACTGGGAACATCTGAAATGTGGAGCTTATTCAAGGAGCAGCTACTGCGAGTCCTTGATAAGTATGTCCCTGTCAGGCAAGGAGGAAATGGTCGAGTAAGGGAACCATGGTGTACGAAAAAAGTTAATTCGCTGGTTAAAAGGGAAAAGGAGGCTTATGTCAGGATGAGGCTTGAAGGCTCAGTTAGTGCACTGGATAGCTATAGATTAGCCAGGAGGGAGCTAAAGAGTGAGTTGAGAAGAGCTAAAAGGGGACACGAGAAGACTTTGGCTGATAGGATCAAGGAGAATCCTAAAGCTTTCTTTAGATATGTTAAGAATAGAAGATTGGTTAGGGCAAGATTAGGGCCAGTCATAGACAGCAGTGGGAAGTTGTGCGTGGAGCCTGAAGATATTGGAGAGGCACTGAACAAATATTTCTCTTCGGTATTCATGCAGGGAGATGTAAATGTAGTTGTGGAGAACACTGAGATACAGGGTTGCAAACTGGGAAAGTATTGAAGTAGATAAGGAGGATGTGCTAGATATTCTTGAGGGTTTGAAGTTAGATAAGTCCCCTGGGCCGGACGGGATTTACCCTAGGATTCTCTGGGAGGCAAGAGAGGTGATTGCAGAGCCTCTGGCTCTGATCTTCAGGTCGTCGTTGGTTACAGGTATAGTGCCGGAAGACTGGAGGATAGCGAATGTGGTCCCATTGTTCAAGAAGGGGAATAGAGAATTTCCTGGGAATTATAGACCGGTGAGTCTTACTTCTGTTGTGGGCAAAGTATTGGAAAGAATTATTAGGGATAGGATTTATAGTTATTTAGAGAGAAATGAATTGATTGGGGATAGTCAGCATGGTTTTGTGAAGGGTAGGTCGTGCCTTACTAACCTTATTGAGTTTTTGAAAAAGTGACCAAAGAGGTGGATGGGGGTAAGGCAGTTGATGTGGTATATATGGACTTTAGTAAGGCGTTCGATAAGGTGGCCCATGGAAGCTTCTGCAGAAAATGCAGATGTATGGGATTGAGGGTGATTTAGCTAATTGGATTAGGAATTGGCTAGCAGATAGAAGACAGAGGGTGGTGGTTGATGGAAATTATTCATCGTGGAGTTCGGTTACAAGTGGTGTACCTCAGGGATCTGTTTGGGGCCCCTGCTGTTTGTAATTTTTATAAATGATCTGGATGAGGGTATTGAAGGATGGATTAGTAAATTTGCAGATGACACCAAAGTCGGAGGAGTGGTAGATAGTGAAGAGGGGTGTTATAGTTTGCAGAGAGACTTGGACAAGTTGCAGAGCTGGGCCGAGAGGTGGCAAATGGAGTTTAATGTGGAAAAGTGTGAGGTAATTCACTTTGGCAGGAATAAAAAATGTGTAGAGTATAGGGCTAATGGTAGGACTCTTAATAGTGTTGAAGAACACAGGGATCTTGGTGCGTATGTGCACAGATCCCTGAAAGTTGGCAATCAAGTCGATAAGGTTGTTAAAAAGGCATATGGAGTCTTAGCTTTTATTGGTAGGGGGATTGAATTTCGGAGCCGCAACGTCATGTTGCAACTGTACAAAACTCTAGTGCGGCCGCACTTGGAGTATTGTGTGCAGTTCTGGTCCCTGTTTATAAGAAAAATGTGGAGGCATTGGAGAGGGTACAGAGGAGGTTTACCAGGATGTTGCCTGGTATGGAGGGCAGGTCTTATGAAGAGAGGCTGAGGATTTGAGGTTGTTTTCATTAGAAAGAAGGCGGCTAAGAGGAGACCTTATTGAAACATATAAGATAATTAGAGGTTTAGATAGGTGGACAGTGATAGAACATAGAACATAGAACATTACAGCACAGAACAGGCCCTTCGGCCTTCGATGTTGTGCCGACCAAAATAAAAAGCAATGCCCCTCCAAACTAAACCATTCCCTTCTCTTCCATATACTTATCAATTAACCTCTTAAACGCCACCAAACTTGGCGCATCTACAACAGCTGCAGGCAGGGCATTCCACTCCCTAATCACTCTTTGAGTAAAGAACCTACCTCTGATATCCGTCCTATAACTCATACCCCTTAATTTAAAGCTGTGTCCCCTCGTGCTAGCTTTCTCCATCCTAGGAAAAAGGCTATCACTGTCCACCCTATCTAAACCTCTAATCATCTTATATGCTTCAATAAGATCCCCTCTTAGCCGCCCTCCTTTCTAACGAAAACAACCTCAAATCCTTCAACCTCTCTTCATAGGACCTGCCCTCCATACCAGGCAACATCCTGGTAAACCTCCTCTGTACCCTCTCCAATGCCTCCACATCTTTCTTATAATGTGGGGACCAGAACTGCACACAATACTCCAAGTGCGGCCGCACTAGAGTTTTGTACAGTTGCAACATGATGCTGCGGCTCCTAAATTCAATCCCCCTACCAAAAAAGCTAAGACTCCATATGCCTTCTTAACAACTTTATCCACTTGACTGCCTACTTTCAGGGATCTATTGACACATACACCAAGATCCTTCTGTTCCTCAACACTATTAAGAGCCCTACCATTAGCCCTATACTCTACACATTTATTGTTCCTGCCAAAGTGCATTACCACACTTTTCCACATTAAACTCCATTTGCCACCTCTCGGCCCAGCTCTGCAACTTGTCCAAGTCACTCTGTAAACTATAACACCCCTCTTCACTATCTACCACTCCACCACTTTAGTGTCATCTGCAAATTTACTGATCCATCCCTCAATACCCTCATCCAGATCATTTATAAAAATTACAAACAGCAGGGGCCCCAAAACAGACCCCTGAGGCACACCACTCGTCACCGAACTCCACGATGAATATCTCCCATCAACCACCACCCTCTGTCTTCTATCTGCTAGCCAATTCCTAATCCAATTAGCTAAATCACCCTCTATTCCACACATCTGCATTTTCTGTAGAAGTCTTCCATGGGCCACCTTATCAAACGCCTTACTAAAGTCCATATATACTACATCAACCGCCTTACCCCCATCCACCTCTTGGTCACTTTTTCAAAAAACTCAATGAGGTTAGTAAGGCATGACCTACCCTTCACGAAACCATGCTGACTATCCCCAATCAATTCATTTCTCTCTAAATAACTATAAATCCTATCCCTAATAATTCTCTCCAATACCTTGCCCACAACAGAAGTAAGACTCACTGGCCTATAATTCCCTGGAAGGTCTCTCTTCCCCTTCTTAAACAATGGGACCACATTCGCTATCCTCCAGTCCTCCGGAACCACACCCGTAACCAACGAGGACCTGAAGATCAGAGCCAGAGGCTCTGCAATCTCCTCTCTTGCCTCCCAGAGAATCCTAGGGTAAATCCCGTCCGGCCCAGGGGACTTATCCAACTTCAAACCCTCGAGAATTTCTAACACATCCTCCCTATCTACTACAATACTTCCCAATTTGCAACCCTGTACCTCAGTGATCTCCATAGCTACATTTCCAGCACTCTGCGTGAATACCGAAGAGAAATATTTATTCAGTGCCTCACCAATCTCTTCAGGCTCCACGCACAACTTCCCACTGCTGTCTATGACTGGCCCTAATCTTGCCCTAACCAATCTTCTATTCTTAACATATCGAAAGAAAGCTTTAGGATTCTCCTTAATCCTATCAGCCAACATCTTCTCGTGTCCCCTCTTAGCTCTCCTCAATTCACTTTTTACCTCCTTCCTGGCTAATCTATAGCTATCCATTGCACTAACTGAGCCTTCAAGCCTCATCCTGACATAAGCCTCCTTTTTCTTCTTAACCAGCAAATCAACTTTTTTCGTATAGCTTTTCTCCTAGGATGGAGAAAGCTAGCACGAGGGGACATTGTTTTAAATTAAGGGGTGGTAGTTATAGGACAGATATCAGAGGTAGATTCTTTACCCAGAGGGTGGTAAGGGTATGGAATGCCCTGCCTGCTGCAGTTGTAGATGTGCCAAGTTTGGTGGCGTTTAAGAGGTTAGTATATAAGTTTATGGACGAAAAGGGAATGGTTTAGGTTAGAGGGTCATTGCTTTTTCTTAATTGGTCGGCGCAACATCGAAGACCGAAGGGCCTGTTCTGTGCCGTAATGTTCTATGTTCTATGTTCTAACTTCATTCCTGTAATCTCCTGATCCTGGATAGATCCCTGACCAGCGAGTAGGGGCAGAAAATCAAAAAAACTCATGGGATGAGGCTGACATTCCAGAAAGTGATATTTATCTGTGGATGGGGGTATGTCACAGCCTTGGGAGTGGGAGGTATAGGGATGGTACGATTGTTGGGAGGGTGGGGATGGTGCGATTGGTGGGGGGTTTGGGATGGTGCGATTGGTGGGGGAGTGGAGATGGTGAGATTGTTGGGAGGGTGGGGATGGTGCGATTGGTGGGGGGGGCGGTGAGGATTGTGCGATTGTGGAGGGTGGGGGGATGGTGCGATTGTTGGGGGTGGGGATGGTGCGATTGGTGAGGAGATGTGGGGTTGGGATGGTGAGATTGTTGGCGAGTGGGGATGGTGCGATTGGTGGGGGGGTGGGAATGGAGAATGGTGCAATTGATTGGGGCAGTTGGGTAAGGGGGGGAGGCACAATATGAAGCTGTTATCTGACTGGAAATCATCTCCAAGTCCAAAGCAAATGTGTTTGGTTTCACTGAGACTAGTTGAGTTCTTCGAACACGTGACTGAACACATTGACGAAGGAAGAGCGGTGGACGTGGTTTACATGGATTTCAGCAAGGCGTTTGTTAAGGTCCCCCATGCAAGACTTCTCGAGAAGGTGAGAGGGCATGGGATCCAAGGGGCTTTGGCCACGTGGATCCAGAACTGGCTTGCCTGCAGAAGGCAGATGGTGGTTGTGGATGGCTCTTTTTCTGCATGGAGGTCAGTCACCAGTGGAGTGCCCCAGGGATCTGTTCTAGGTTCCCTGCTGTTTGTCATTTTCATAAATGACCTAGATGAGGAAGTGGAGGGATGGGTTAGTAAGTTTGTCGACGACACAAAGGTCGGTGGTGTTGTGGATGGTTTGGAGGGATGTCAGAAGTTGCAGCAGGACATCGACAGGATGCAAGACTGGGCGGAGAAGTGGCAGATGGACTTCAACGTGGATAAATGTGTAGTGGTCCATTCTGGCAGGAATAATGGGATGAAGGAGTACAATATAAGGGGTAGGAGTCTTAGATGTGTTGTAGAGCAGAAGGATCTCGGGGTCTGGGTCTATAGGACTCTTAAATCGGCCTCGCAGATGGAGGATGTGGTCAAGAAGGCGTACGGTGTACTGGCCTTCATTAATCGAGGAATTGAGTTTAGGAGTCAAGAGGTAATGATGCAGCTCTATAAGACCCTTGTCAGACCCCAGTTGGAGTATTGTGCGCAGTTCTGGTCGTCTCATTATAGGAAGGATGTAGAGGCTATTGAGAGAGTTCAGAGGAGATTTACAAGGATGTTGCCTGGATTGGGAGGCAGGCCTTATGAAGATAGGTTGAGGAAGCTGGGACTCTTCTCACTGGAGAGATGTAGGTTGAGAGGCGACCTGATAGAGGTTTATAAAATGTTGAGAGGAATAGATAGGGTGGATTCGCAGAGACTATTTCCCCGAGCTGAAATGGTCACTACGAGAGGACACAGATTTAAGGTGCAGGGAAGCAAATACAGAGGGGATGTCAGGGGTAAGTTTTTCACTCAGAGGGTGGTGAGTGAATGGAATCGGCTGCCGTCGGAGGTGGTAGAGCCAAACTCGCTGGGGTCTTTTAAAAGACTTCTGGATGAGTGTATGGGAACGAATGGGATAGGGGGTTATAGATAGGTCTGTGGATTGGTAGATGTGATCAGCGCAACTCGTGGGCCGAAGGGCCTGTTTGTGCTGTGTTCTGTGTTCTATGTGAGACACCTGCCCTGACCTCCCAGTGAACAGAAATGGCAGAGCTGTGGACAGATTGGAAGATATCACTGCTCCCAGGTTCCAGCCTTGGCTGAAGTACGGATTTTAATAAGGGCCCACCAGCTTAGGGTCAGATTAATGTAAGGCATGCCCACAAGCAGGAACTTCCTTCCATTATCTTTGACTCTATCACCTGCCACTTACCCAGTTATTGCCAGAGGTTTGAAAACCAGGGACTCTGAGGTTCTGCACTTGTTTCTAACTTTTCCTATTCAGTTTTTTGCTTTTGGATCTTTTATGTTTAAAAACTTCACTGGAATACATTTCATTTCTGCAGACAGATATTAACATGAATCTCTGGTTCCAAGACAGTTATAGGTTGAGATGGAACTCCTTCTTCAATGCTTTCTCTTGTTAGCCAACGATGTATCCAAAACCGAACATTAATTTATAAAGGAAACTGGCAGATGATTGGATTTAAGTTAAAGTTGTGAAGTTTGGATGACCAAGGGGCCATTACTTAGTCCATGTTCTACAGAATGTTTGGGGGAAGGAGACGGGGTTGGGGGTGCTGAGGGTGTGTGGAGGCAGTAGGAGGACAGGAGGAGTGGAAGGAATGGGGAGTGGGGGGAGTTGAGGGAAGTGGGGAGAGTCCAAAGGAGTGAGGGGAAAGGGGGAATAGATGGGGGTGAGTGGATGGGGGTAAGTGGAGTGAGTAGAGGGAGTGTGCATGAGTTGGGGGAGGGACTGGGGAGGGGGAATAGATGGAGGCAAGTGGGGGGTTGTAGATGGGGGGGAAATGGGTGATCAGGGCATAGTGCAAAGATTAGCTGATTGATCGAGTTGGGGGAGGGTTAGGAGGGGAGTTGTGGGGATGTCAATTGTGTTGTGCCTCAGGCCGAAGGGCCTGTTCTGCGCTGTAATGTTCAGGTATTAGGGTAGGTTTAATCGGTTTAACATTACCTGGCTAACTATCCAGTCAATAAATCTGGTTTGATTTATTATTGTCACATATATTATTTACAGAGAAAAGTAATGTTTCTTGCTTGCTATATAGACCAAAGCATATCGTTCATAGCGAAGGAAAAGAGAGAGTGGAGAATATAGTGTTACAGTCATAGCTAGGGTGCAGAGAAAGATCAGCCCCATTGCAGCACAGCAGTTAGCACGGCTGCCTTGATTCCCGGCTGAAGTCAGCATCTATTTGGAGTTTGCATGTTCTCCCTGTATCTGCATGGGTTTCCTCTGGGTGTTCCAGTTTCCTCTCACGTTCTGAAAGATGTGATGGTTAGATGCACTTACTGTGGCACCAGACACCAGATTGTGTGACTAAGGGAATTTTATAATAACTTCATTGCAGTGTTAATGTAAGCCTTACTTGTGACTAATAAATGAACTTGTTACTTACCTTAATGCAAAGTAGATCCATTCAAAAGCCTGACAGCTGCAGGGAAGAAGCTGTTTTTTGAGTCGGTTGGTATGTGACCTCAGACTTTTGTATCTTTTTCCTGACAGAAGAAGATGGAAGAGAAAATGTCCGGGATGTGTGGAGTCCTTAATTATGCTGGCTGCTTTACCAAGGCAGTGGGAAGTGTAGACAGACTAAATGGATGGGAGGTTGGTTTGCGTGATGGATTGGGCTACATTCATGACATTTTGTAGCTCCTTGCGATCTGGGAAGAGCAGGAGCCCATGCCAAACCGTGATACAACCAGAAAAATAGTTTCTCTGGTGCATTTGTAAAAGTTGGTGAGAATCATAGTGGACATGCCAAATTTCTTTAGTCCTCTGAGCAAGTAAAGGCATTGGTGGGGCTTTCTTAACTATAGAATTGACATGGAGGACAGTTGTTAGAGATCTGGACATTTAGAAACTTGAAACTTTCTACTTTGTCCCCGTTGATGTAGACAGGAGCATGTTCTCCACGACGCTTCCTCAAAGCGATGACAATCTCCTTCATTTTGTATCGGAACAGTACAAGTCTCCAACTCAAGCAGAGAGTCCTGAGGAGCCGGGGAATCACCCATCAAGAGTTTAAATTTCTTGGATAATTCCCACATAGTTTCCTGCAGCGAAATTCTCAGAGACAGGAAGATTTGATTGCTTGATATCTTGTAGATGTTGAAATGTTGCATGAATTCAGGTACAGAGGAGATGTTAGGGGTAAGTTTTTTCACTCAGAGGGTGGTGAGCGAATGGAATCGGCTGCTTTCAGCGAGGTAGAGGTGAACTCACTGGGGTCTTTTAAGAGACTTCTGGATGAGTACATGGGAATTAATGGAATTGAGGGTTATAGATATGCCTGGTAGTAAGGATACGATCGGTGCAACTTGTGAGCCGAGGGGGCCTGTTTGTGCTGTAGTTTTCTATGTTCTATGTTCTAACTGTCTCAGGATAAATGTCCCAAATCCAGTGAAACACTGGAAATGAAATGCTTGTGAATAAGAGTAAACAATATAGTGTGTGTTCATGTGGGTAACAGTGTCACCCCGTTACCGTGGAAACAGCTGCCATTCTCTCCCTAATGTATCCGGAGGGAGAGAATGTGGAAATGAATGAGTCACACACGGAATTGAACATTGATCACCAATCAGGATATTAAAGTTCACTCAGTGAGTTTGATTTTAAAGATTGGCTTGGGCAATAAGAGGAGGAAAGATTTATCACCAACCTAAACCATAATGAAAGAAAAAGAAACAAACATTGTTTCTGCAGTCAAGGTGAAAGATCACTGAGATGAAGCATCAATGTAGGAAGATAAATAAACGGTGAAGGTGCTTTGTAAAGAGAAACTTGCTGAAGCGAGCAGTGTGAGTACACCACCCGATTAACTCCATCAGTGACTGCATCACAAAACATCACCAGAGATCACTCCCACTTCCTGAGGAAAGTCCTGGGAGTTTGGAGCAACAGTGCTCGGTGTGAGAATGTGGGGAACTGGACAGGGCAAATCCATCATTCAAATTCAAGAGTGGGATTCAGTTGTGGAGTGAGATACTGGGACAAGCAGTATGGAGTTCCAGGAAAGGGCCAGACTACAGGAATGAGAGAGTCTGAATTGGTGTTGCGACAATAATCCCTCCCTCAATGTCAACAAAACAAAGGAGATTGTCATTAACTTCAGGAAGTGTAAAGGAGAACATGTCCCTAACTACACCAACAGGATGAAGTGGAAATGATTGAGAGCTTCAAGTTTTCTGGGTGTCCAGATCACCAACAATCTGTCCTTGTTCCTCTATGCTGCACTATAGTTAAGAAAGCCCATCAAAACTGTACTTTCTCAGAAGACTAAGGAAATTTGGTATGTCATCTGCAACTCTCATCAACTTTTACAGATGCACCATAGAAACCATTCTTTCTGGTTGTATCACAGCTTGCTATGGGCTCTGCCCAAGACTGCAAGAAACTACAAAAGGTCGTGAATGTAGCCCAACCCATCACGCAAACCAGACTCCCATCCATTGACTCTGTCTACATGTTCCGCTGCCTTATAAAGCAGCTGGCATAATGAAGGATCCTGGACATTCTCTCTTCCATTTTGCTCCTTCAGGAAAAAGACACAAAAGTCTGAGGCAACATACAAACCAACTCAATAACAGCTTCTTCCCTGCTGCTGTCAGACTTTTGAATGGACCTACCTTGCATTAAGTTGATCTTTCTCTACACCCTGACTACGATTGTAACGCTATGTTCTGCACCCTCTCCTTTCCTTCTCTATGAAAAGTATGCTTTGTCTGTATAGTGCAGAAGAAACAATACTTTTCACTGCATGTTAATGCATGTGACAACAATAAACAAGGTCTGAAGGTCCTGGGGTTTAAGTCTCAGGTCATTGTTTCAGACACTGAACTGGACACAATGCTAGGAATTGTGGATTAGACACATCAGATAAAATACAAGGAAACCTGGAAGCTCGTGTCTGAGTGACGAGGTGGAAAAAGTGACTGGAATGATTAGATTTCTTTCCTTTAACAAGATTATCTTGTTAAAAATAAGCAGGTGATGGACATTAAGTATCTCCCAGATCCCTTTTCCCCATGAGAATGGGGAGGCATTCTCATACTCAAAATCTCCAGCCAGCAGTCAGATACCCATCAGAAAGTTCTTGTTAATTTAACCTGTGTGTCAGGCTGGTTGTCTCCTGTCTGGGATTTCAGAATAGATCCCAAATCCACAGCAATGTGAGACAGCTGGAACGATAGCAGAATTTGAGAAGTTTTCCAGAGAAGTCATGGAAAGCTGTGGAAATGAAACATCTGGTTTGAATGATGTATTTCTCGGTAAGAACCTAGTGAATGGTTTCTATCATTACAGATTACCTTCCTGCTGTTATATTCTCTGAATATAAATGATAATGTTAGAATTCCATTTGTTTTCTTATCGAGCTGCCCTCTAACCTTGAGGGATATGTGGATATCTACCCTGAGATCCCTCACTGCCTGTGCACCCTCCGCGTTCTCCCGTGTTCTGGGGTGATAATGCTTTATCACCCCAAGTGTATCATTGCAAAGAGCACAGCTCTCATTGGATAATACTGGTGAATTGGAATATGCTTGATTGGATATTTCCTTTATGAAATGTCACTATCAGCTTCTCACTCAGGAAGCACCAGGCCTGGGATTAATGGTATCAACATTCACCCAGCCAATGGTTCAGGTCAATCCTAATGAACCACCAATCACAGAGAGTGAAATCTCAGCACAAATGCAAAGTTTCTGATGGGGAAACTGCAGCTTTCTCCCTGGATTCGACAAACAACATCAAGGGGGTGTGATTCTCACTATCACATGGGGATGGATATGGGGGGAGAGGCAGAGCCTCTGCTCCTCTCACTGCCCCCTCCCCTTGCCCCCGTCCTCTCGTTCCCTTCCTCTTGACCCATTCTCCTTCACCCCCTTCCGTTGCCTCTTCTCTTCCCCCCTCCTCTCGCCCCTCCCCTCTCTCCTCATCCCCTCCCCTTCGCCTCTCCTCTCACCCCCTCCCTCTCCTTTAACCCCCTCCCCTCTCCTCTCACCCCCTCCCCTCTCACATGGCAGTGCAGAGCTGGGTGAGAAATCCTCCTCCTCTGTCTCCATATCGCCGAATTCACTTCCTCACACACGGCGGGATTCTGTGACCTCGTTTGTTCTGAAACAAATGGACTTTAGTAAGGCATTCGATAAGGTGGCCCATGGAAGACTATTGCAGAAAATGCAGATGTATGGGATAGGGTGATTTAGCTAATTGGGTTAGGAATTGGCTGGCAGAATAGAAGACAGAGGGTGGCGGTTGATGGGAGATATTCATCGTGGAGTTCGGTGACAAGTGGTGTACCTCAGGGGTCTGTTTTGGGGCCCCTGCTGTTTGTAATTTTTATAAATGATCTGGATGAGGGTATTGAAGGATGGATTAGTAAATTTGCAGATGACACTAAAGTCGGTGGAGTGGTAGATAGTGAAGAGGGGTGTTATAGTTTGCAGAGGGACTTGGACAAGTTGCAGAGCTGGGCTGAGAGGTGGCAAATGGAGTTTAATGTGGAAAAGTGTGAGGTAATGCACCATGGCAGAAATAATAAATGTGTAGAGTATAGGGCTAATGGTAGGATTCTTAGTAGTCTTGATGAACAGAGGGATCTTGGTGTGTATGTGCATAGATCCCTGAAAGTAGGCAGTCAAGTCGAGAAGGTTGTTAAGAAGGCATATGGAGTCTTGGCTTTTATTGGTAGGGGGATTGAATTTCGGAGCCGCAACGTCATGTTGCAACTGTACAAAACTCTAGTGCGGCCGCACTTGGAGTATTGTGTGCAGTTCTGGTCCCCGCATTATAAGAAAGATGTGGAGGCTTTGGAGAGGGTACAGAGGAGGTTTACCAGGATGTTGCCTGGTATGGAGGGCAGGTCTTATGAAGAGAGGCTGAGGGATTTGAGGTTGTTTTCGTTAGAAAGGAGGCGGCTAAGAGGGGACCTAATCGAAACATATAAGATGATTAGAGGTTTAGATAGGGTGGACAGTGATAGCCTTTTTCCTAGGATGGAGAAAGCTAGCACAAGGGGACACAGCTTTAAATTAAGGGTGATAGTTATAGGACGGATATCAGAGGTAGGTTCTTTACCCAAAGGGTGGTTCGGGAGTGGAATGCCCTGCCTGCAGCAGTTGTAGATGCGCCAAGTTTGGTGGCGTTTAAGAGGTTAGTTGATAAGTATATGGAAGAGAAGGGAATGGTTTAGTTTGGAGGGGCATTGCTTTTTATATTGGTCGGCGCAACATCGAAGGCCGAAGGGCCTGTTCTGTGCTGTAATGTTCTATGTTCTATGTTCTATGAAACCGTAAAATTCTGCCTGAGATCGATGGGCCTTTCCAGATGCCTCCTGTCACCCAGTTCAGAATGGTAAAATACTGGCATTTCTCTGGGTTTTTTGACTCTCCCATTGGATGAAGTGTCAGCGCTTTGATTGAGTTTCACTATGAACACTCGCACTGTCGAAACAGTGAATTAACTGAGAGATTTCCAGATTGTTACTAGTAATTTATGCAATGTTTCTAATGGAAGAAGAAATGGCTTAGTCCATCATCGCTGTAAAATATTAATGTTGTTGAATTTTGGGCAGAGTTATTTAACATGAGGATTTTATTGCAGAGAAAAGCTGAGGGAATCTAACCTTTCAGATTCACCAGAGAAATCCAGGAATGTTTGTGCCCAAATACAGATTTTGCAAATCAAATAATCCAGATCCCATTCCTATTCGATAATTAAAACCACATCAGTTAAAATCCCCAATAAAATTTCTGTTTGACAGAAAAATAATGAAATGGAAAGGTGAGGATGTTTTAGTGAATTGATTTCCTGTCTCCATGTCTTTTAAAATGGCCTTTGATTAAAGAATGTTCATATTTCTCTCTCAGAAATTTTAACCAATAATGAAGCCATTCATTACTGTCAGAATCTAATATCACATGGTGTTGAAAGCAGTGGCACAGAAATAGCAGCTCGCAGTTCACACTGGAAGCCAAATATTGCAAAGGAAAAATTCAGCTAAGTCACTTGTATCTCCCCACAGTGTTACTGAGTCACCTGTATCTCCTCACAGTGTTACAATCTACAGAATTGCTTGTATCTCCCCAGTGTTAGTGAGTTGCCTGTGTCTCCCCACAATGTTACAAAGTTGCCTGTATCTGTTGTTGCTCACGGGTGGAGGAAGTGGTCAAGAAGGCGTACCGTGTACTGGCCTTCATTAATCGAGGAATAGAGTTTAGGAGTCAGAGGTAATGATGCAGTTTTATAAGAACCCTTGTCAGACCCCAGTTGGAGTATTGTGCGCAGTTCTGGTCGCCTCACTATAGGAAGGATGTAGAAGCTATTGAGAGGGTTCAGAGGAGATTTACAAGGATGCTGCCTGGTTTGGGAGGCAGGCCTTATGAAGATAGGTTGAGGGAGCTGGGACTCTTCTCACTGGAGAGACGTAGGTTGAGAGGCGACCTGATAGAGGTTTATAAAATGTTGAGAGGGATAGATAGGGTGGACTCTCGGAGACTATTTCCCCGAGCTGAAATGGTCACTACGAGAGGACACAGATTTAAGGTGCAGGGAAGCAAATACAAAGGAGATGTCAGGGGTAGGTTTTTCACTCAGAGGGTGGTGAGTGAATGGAACCGACTGCCGTCGGAGGTTGTTGAGGCAAACCTCACTGGGGTCTTTTAAAAGACTTCTGGATGAGTATATGGAAACGAATAGGATAGGGGGGTTATAGATAGGCCTGTGGATTGGTAGATGTGATCGGCGCAACTTGTGGGCCGAAGGGCCTGTTTGTGCTGTATTGTTCTATGATTTTATGATTCTTGTATCTCTTCGCAGTTTTGAGTCACCTGCACCTCCCCACATGTTACTGAGTCCCCTGTATCTCCTCACAGTGTTACTGAATCACTTTTATCTCTACACATACAGTACATAGATCACTACAGCACAAACAGACCCTTCGGCCCACAAGTTGTGCCGATCATATCTATATCTACCAATCCACAGACCTATCTATAACCCCCGATCCCATTAGTTCCCATATACTCATCCAGAAGTCTTTTAAAAGACCCCAGCGAGTTCGCTTCTACTACCACCGATGACAGCCAATTCCATTCACTCACCACCCTCTGAGTGAAAAACCTACCCCTGACATCTCCTCTGTATTTGCTTCCCTGCACCTTAAATCTGTGTCCTCTCGTAGTGACCATTTCAGCTCAGGGAAATAGTCTCTGAGAGTCCACCCTATCTATTCCTCTCAACATTTTATAAACCTCTATCAGGTCGCCTCTCAACCTACGTCTCTCCAGTGAGAAGAGTCCCAGCTCCCTCAACCTATCTTCATAAGGCCTGCCTCCCAATCCAGCAGCATCCTTGTAAATCTCCTCTGCACTTTTTCAATAGCCTCTACATCCTTCCTATAATGAGGCGACCAGAACTGCGCACAATACTCCAAGTGGGGTCTGACAAGGGTCTTATAAAACTGCATCATTACCTCCTGACTCCTAAACTCAATCCCACAATTAATGAAGGCCAGTACACCATACGCCTTCTTGACCACTTCCTCCACTTGCGTGGCGATTTAAGAGTCCTATGGACTGAGTCGCTCGTACCTCCTTACAGTGTTACTGAGTTGCCTGTACCCCCAAACACAGTGTTAGCAAGTTGCCTATACTCCCACACAATGTGTTACTGAACCGGCTGTACCCCCAGACACAGTGTTTGCTTATACCCCCACACAGTATGTTACTGAGCAAAGTCACATGTAGTTTTGCAGGTATTTTTAAATATTCAATTGGGTGAATTATGTAAGAAATTATTTGAAGAAAAATCTCCATGTAACCATTCCAATTCTGATCTAGGGAATTTGAAATTTATTGCTGATTGTTTCGTTGATTGAATGTTTGATTTTATCGCAAACTTGGGAAAAAAGCAGATTACCAAATTGATACATTAGCGACTGACAGAGTGATGGAATCCGTTTGAAAACTGCCTCTCCAGTAGAATTGATGCCAAATGTAAAACGCGACATGCCATATATTCAATTAATTTATCAGAACGATATACTTCTGCATTGGATGGAGTTCCAAAATAATGATGGAGTCACATTCTGAATGAAATCTGTTTCAGTTAATTTGCCAAACAGGTAAAATTGGGCACTTTAGTATTCACTATCTGTCTGTGAGCAGAGGGGGTTATGTGTGTGTGAGGAGGGGGTTGTGTGTGTGTGAGGAGGGGGTTGTGTGTGTGTGGGGTTTGTGTGTGGGGGGTTTGTGTGTGTGGGGGGGTTGTGTGTGTTGTGCGGAAGGATGTGTGTGTGTGCGGAGGAGTTGTGTGTGTGTGTGCGGAGGGGTGTTGTGTGTGTGTGTGCGGAGGGGTTGTGTGTGTGTGCGGAAGGGGTTATGTGTTGTGCGGAGGGAGTTGTGTGTGTGTGCGGAGGGGGTTATGTGTGTGTGTGCGGAAGGGGTGATGTGTGTGTGCGGAGGGGGTTGTGTGTGTGTGTGCGGAAGGGGTTATGTGTGTGTGTGCGGAGGGGGTTATGTGTGTGTGGAGGGGGTATGTGTGTGTGTGGAGGGTGTGTGTGTGTGTGTGGGAGGGGTTGTGTGTGTGCGAAGGGGGTTGTGTGTGTGTGGAGGGGGTTGTGTGTGTGTGTGTGTGTGTGTTGTGTGTGTGAGGGGGTTTGTGTGTGTGTGTGGAGGGGGTTGTGTGTGTGTGGAGGGGTGTGTGTGTGCGGAGGGGTTGTGTGTGTGTGTTGTGTGTGTGTGTGAGGGGTGTGTGTGTGTGTGTGTGTGTGTGTGGGGGGGTGTGTGTGCGGAGGGGGTTGTGTGTGTGTGGGAGGGGTTATGTGTGTGTGGGAGGGGTTATGTGTGTGTGCGGAGGGGGTTGTATGTGTGTGTGCGGAGGGGGTTTTGTTTGCGTGCGGAGGGGGTTGTGTGTGTGTGCGGAGGGGTTTTGTTTGTGTGCGGAGGGTGTTATGTGTGTGTGCGGAAGGGTTGTGTGTGTGTGTGTGCGGAAGGGGTTATGTGTGTGTGTGCGGAAGGGTTTATGTGTGTGTGTGTGTGTGTGTGCGGAGGGGTTGTGTGTGTGTGTGCGGAGGGGGTGTGTGTGCGGAGGGGGTTGTGTGCGGAGGGGGTTGTGTGTGTGTGCGGAGGGGTTGTGTGTGTGTGTGTGTGCGGAGGGGGTTATTGTGTGTGCGGAGGGGGTTATGTGTGTGTGGAGGGGGTTATGTGTGTGTGCGGAGGGGTTGTGTATGTGTGCGGGGGGTTGTGCGGAGGGGGTTGTGTGTGCGAAGGGGGTGTGTGTGGAGGGGGTTGTGTGTGTGTGTGCGGGGGGTTATTGTGTGTGCGGAGGGGTTTATGTGTGTGTGTGGAGGGGTTATGTGTGTGTGCGGAGGGGGTTGTGTGTGTGTGCGGAGGGGTTGTGTGTATTGCGGAGGGTGTTGCGAAGGGGGTTGTGTGTGGAGGGGGTTGTGTGTGTGTGTGCGGAGGGGGTTGTGTGTGTGGAGGGGGTTATGTTTGTGTGCGGAGGGGGTTGTGTATGTGTGCGGAGGGGTTTGTGTGTATGTGCGGAGGGGGTTGTGTGTGTGTGCGGAGGGGGTTGTGTGTATGTGCGGAGGGGGTTGTGTGTGTGGGGGGGTTGTGTGTGTGTGTGGAGGGGTTGTGTGTGTGTGGGACGGGGTTATGTGTGTGTGCGGAGAGGGTTGTGTGTGTGTGTGTGTGCGCGGAAGGGGTTATGTGTGTGGGCGGAGGGGGTTGTGTGTGTGTGTGGGGAGGGGGTTATGTGTGTGTGCGGAGGGGTTATGTGTGTGTGTGAGGAGGGGGTTATGTGTGTGTGCGGAGGGGGTTGTGTGTGTGTGTGCGGAGGGGTTGTGTGTGTGTGCGGAAGGGGTTATATGTGTGTGTGCGGAGGGGGTTATGTGTGTGTGTGGAGGGGGGTTTTGTTTGTGTGTGGAGGAGGTTGTGTGTGTGCACGAGGGGGTTGTGTGTGTGAGTGGAGGGGGTTTTGTGTTGTGTGGAGGAGGTTATTGTGTGTGTGCGGAGGGGTTATGTGTGTATGTGTGAGGAGGGGGTTATGTGTGTGTGTGGAGGGGGTTGTGTGTGTGTGCGGAGGGGTTATGTGTGTGTGTGAGGAGGGGGTTATATGTGTGTGCGGAGGGGGTTGTGTGTGTGAGTGGAGGGGTTATGTGTGTGTGCGGAGGGGGTTGTGTGTGTGAGTGGAGGGGGTTTTGTGTGTGTGCGGAGGGGGTTTTGTTGTGTGCGGAGGGGGTTGTGTGTGTGTGTGATCGGAGGGGTTGTGTGTGTGTGTGTGCGGAGGGGGTTTTGTTTGTGGCGGAGGGGGTTGTGTGTGTGTGCGGAGGGGGTTATGTGTGTGTGTGTGGAGGAGGTTGTGTGTGTGCAGAGGGGGTTGTGTGTGTGTGTGCGGAGGGGGGTTGTGTGTGTGTGTGGGAGGGGTTGTGTGTGTGTGCGGGAGGAGGTTGTGTGTGTGTGTGGAGGAGGTTGTGTGTGTGTGCAGAGGGGGTTGTGTGTGTGTGTGTGCGGAGGGGGTTGTGTGTGTGTGCGGAGGGGGTTTTGTCTCTCTAATGCTCCTGTAAACAATGTGGAACAGGCTGACTCTGACTGGCTGTGTAATTATAATACAGTCACATTTCCCACATGGAGACATTGTGTGCCATAGATCAGGTGTACACATTCCACTTTAATGCAAGCGGAATGTGGCTGCTGTACTTTTATCCAGATCTACCTAGGGTTCGAGAGAAATTGGTACATTGAAAAGGGACTGGGAAACTAATGGAAGGGTTGAGTCAGTGTCAAGTTTTATACAAACGGGGCTGGGAAGATTGGCAAACATTCAGGAAGTGTTCAGATTTTGAAATGAATCAACTTGTCACAAATTGGTTGCAACATTTTGCTGAATCTTTGTGCCATAATGCTGATTCCTTAGCCTCTCTTATCAATAAGAACATAAGAAATAGGAGCAGGAGTCGGCCATCCAGCCCCTCGAGCCTGCCCCACCATTCAATAAGATCAAGGCTGATCTGAAGTGGATCAGTTCCACTTTCCCGCTTTCTCCCCATAACCCTTAATTCCCTTGTCTATCAAACAACACTTTTGCAATTTCAAAACTTGCCACAGATTTACTCTCCTCTAAGTGAAGAAATTCTTCCCTATTTCTATCTGAAATGGATGTTGCCTTATTGTGATAATACTCTCTGGTCCCAGACTTTCCCACAAGGGAAACAACCTCTCAGCATTGACCCTGTCCAACTCTCCGAGAATCCGATGTGTCTCAATAAGGTCGCCTCTCATTCTCTCGTCAGACTGCCAGACATTATGATGTCCGACACTTTCCCCTGACATCGACAAACTCTTATTCAATTCCAGCACAAAACACAGCAACAGATGATTCAGGAATTTCCATCAGAAACCGCTGCACCCTCGCTTACTCATAGAATCATAGTACAGAGCAGAAAGAGGCTCTTTGGCCCATTGAGTCTCCACTGAACACAATCCCACCCAGGCCCTATCCTCATATCCCTATATATTTTACCCACTAATCCCTCTAACCTACGCATCCCTGGACACTAAGGGGCAATTTTAGCGTGGCCAATCAACCTAACCCACAAATCTTTGGACTGTGAGAGGAAACCGGAGCACCTGGAGGAAACCCACACAGACACGAGGAGAATGTGCAAACTCCACACAGATAGTGATCCGAGCGGGAATCGAACCCAGGACCCTGGAACTGTGAAGCTGCAGTGCTAACCACTGTGCTTACTTACTCCTCTTTAAAACATTCCTTGCTCTTTGACCCGGGTTATATGTTACACCTTGAGAGCTGCCATTGTGACTTGGTGCTAAGCTATTTAATCGCTCTTTTGTAAGGTGTTTTGGGATGTTATAAATTGTAAGTTATTTCCGGGTTTTGTTGATTGTCAAATTCAGAAACTGTTCAGTAAACGTGCTGCTGCTGAGGCTGTTTCAATCGCTAGAATCGCAGGATTTGATGGAGTTGGTGTTTTTAATCACATTCAGTGAATTGCCTCCTGTGTGAGGTGACAGTGATTAACTATTACTTTATCACAATGGGATTTTGGAGCAGGAAGTGGTCACTGGGCTCTTCTAGCCTGCTCCATCCATCGATAAGTCAGGAATATCCTCTGAGTGTCTCCTCTGGCCCTCGTCTCTGGTTTCTCTTCTCATTCTCACTGCTCCCAGATTCTCTGCCACCCCCATCCCTCCAGCTCCAAAGATACATCCAGAAACCAATAATTGCAATGAAGCTGTTTCACCCACAACCCCACCCAGAATTAAACAACAGAACAGTGAGAGTGGATGGAACATTATCCAGAAATTAATCAGCAGTTTAAAGACACAACCAGTAACCAATGGCCATAACTCTGACTAACTTGGAAAAAGATATTCCACAGGAACAACAGGATTTTATAGTTCCCTGATCTGGAAAACTATGCTGAAATCTCTGGGGACTAGATCTGTTGGGGGCTGCTGGGGGCTGTGGGGAGGCTGTGGGGCCTGTGGGGGGTTGTGGAGGGCTGTGGAGGGGGCTGCTGGGGTCTTCAGGAACTGGGTGGGCTGTGGGGGGGTGCGGGTAGTTGTGGGGGGCTGCAGGGGCTGCGCTGAGAGAGTTCCCACTGGCCCCAGCGTAAACCGATCATGTCAGATTCAGGGCAATTTTACTGCACTGACTGCTGCAAAACAGTCAAATTGAGAGGCCCAGGAGGAGGCAGGAATTTGGAGAACAGTAGGAAGTCTCAAAACAACAGGTTAAAGTCCAACAGGTTTATTTGATAGTAAATGCCACAAGCTTTCAGAATGCTGTTTCTTTGTCAGGTGAGTGTAGAGTTCTATTCAGAAACAGGACATATAACAGCACACACAATTTACAGAATACTGATTAGAATGTGTTTTACAGCTAATCAGCTAATCAAGTCTTAAAGGTGCAGGGAATGTGAGTGAAGATAGCATTCAGCATAAGTTAAAGAGATGTATATTGTCTCCAACTGTCTAGGACAGTTAGTGAGATTTTGCAAGCCCGGGCAAGTCATGGGAGTTACACATGAACCCAAGATCCCATCCTCATGTGCAGAACTTGGTTATCAGTTTCTGCTCGGCGACTCTGCGCTGTCGTATGTTGTGAAGGCCGCCTTGGAGAAAGTTTACCTGAAGATCAGAGACCGAATGCCCGTGATCACTGAAGTGTTCGCCAACAGGAAGAGAATAGTCCTATCGAGTGATTATCGAGCAGTGTTCATTCATTCATTGTTGTAGCGTCTGCATGGTCTCCCCAATGCACCGTGCCTCGGGACATCCTTTCTTGCAGCGTATCAGACAATGTTGGCCGAGTTGCAAGAGTATGTGCCATGTAACTGGTGGATAGTGTTCTCACGTGAGATGATGACACCCGTGTTGATGATTCAACATGTCTTGCAGAGGTTGCTGTGTTAGGGTTGTGTGGTATTGTGGTCACTGTTCTCCGGTAGTTTGTTGCAGACAATGATCTGTTTGAGGTTGTGCGGTAGTTTAAAGGCAAGAAGTGGGGGTGTGTGGATTGCCTTGGCGAGATGTTCATCATCTGCAATGGCATGTTGAAGGCTCTGGAAAAAATGTTGTAGCTTCTCCGCTCTGGGGAAATACTGGATGATGAAGGATACTCTATCCACCGTGTCCCGTGTTTGTTTTCTGAAGAGGTTGATGCGGTTTTTTGCTGTGGCGCATCAGAACTGTCTATTGATGAATCGAGCGCCATATCCTGTTCTTATAAGGGCATCTTTCAGTGTCTAGAGGCATCTGGTATGATCCTCCTCATCTGAATAGATCTTGTGTATACAGAGAGCTTGTCTGTAGAAGGTGGCTTCTTTAACATGTTTAGGATGGCAGCTGGAGAAGTGGAGCATTGTGAGGTTATCTGTGGGCTTGCGGTTCAGTGAGATGGTGAGTCAATGTCCTTGATGGAGATGCTTATGTCTTCAACTGATGATATACACTTGATACATCAATGACATTTTCTTCCTTTAGACTCATGGTGAACAATCACTGAAACAACTATGTGATGGCATCAGCAAATTCCATCCCACTATCGGACTCACTGCGGACTATTCTCCGGAATCAGTTGCATTTTTGGACACAATCATCTCCATCAAGGATGTTCCATCCCCCTCACTATAAAGGCCAACATTGCATTCACCTTCTTGATCACCTGCTGTAATTGCAGACTGGGATTTTGCAATTCATGCACAAGGCCCCCCAGATCCCTCTGCACTGTAGCATGCTGCAGCTTTTCACCATTTAAATAATAATCCCTCCTACTATTATTTCTACTTAAGTGAATAACCTCACATTTGCTAACATTATACTCCATCTGCCGGATCCTCGCCCACTCATTCAGCCCATCCAGATCTCTCTGCAGACTTTCCGTGTCCTCCACGCTTCAATTTCCCACTCATCTTCGTGTCATCAGCAAATTTTGTTACCCTGCACTCAGCCTCCTCCTCCAGATTGTCTATGTAAATGGTAAACAGTTGAGGTCCCAGCACCGATCCCTGCGACACTCCACTAGTCTCCAACTGCCGAACAGCAAAGCACCCATTGGTTCCAACTCACTGCTTCCTGTTAGATAACCAATCCTCAATCCACGCTAACGCCTTATCCCCAATTCTCTGCACCCTAACCTTTTGCAGCAACCTTTGTGAAACACCTTATCAAATGCCTTCTGGAAATCTAAAAACACCACATCCACCGGTTTCCCTCTGTCAACCACATTAGTCACATCCTCACAGAAATCCAGTAAATTCGTTAAACACGACTTCCCCTTCACAAATCCGTTCTGCGTCTGCTTGATCAAACCGTTCTTTTCTAGGTATCTCACTATTGGTGTTGCTAAATTCTTACTGATTTCTTTCAGAACCCAGGGATGCATTCCATCCAGTCCAGGGGACTTGTCTACCTTCAGTCCCATTAGTCTACCAAGCACTATCTCTCTAGTGACAGTAATTGCATTAAGGATCTCATCTCCTACCATCCTTCTATCTTCAATATTCGGCGAGCTATTTGTGTCCTCCTCTGTGAAGACCGACACAAAAAACTTATTTAAAGTCTCAGCCATTTCTTCGTTACCCACTGCTAAATCCCCCCTCTCGTCCTCCAAGAGTCCAACATTCACTCGAGCCAGTCTCTTCTTCTTTATATATTTGTAAAAACTTTTATATCATTCTTTATATTTAGAGCTAGTTTAGCTTCATACTCTATCTTTCCTTTCTTTATTGCTTTCTTAGTTATTCTTTGTTTTTTAAATCTTTCCCAGTCTTCTAATCGCCCACTATTTTTAACCAGTCTGCATATTCCTGCATTCTGTTTTTTAAAGTTAGTGATTTTCTAATCAGCCTGGGAGCTGGGCAAGCTGGGGGTGGGGAGCTGGGGGAAGGGGGTGAGCTTTTAGGAGGAGGGGGGGAGCTGGGCGAGCTGGGGAGCTGGGCAAGTGGGGGGAGCTGGGGGAAGGGGGTGAGCTGGGGGAGGAGGAGGGGGAGCTGGGCGAGCTGGGGGCGGGAGCTGGGGAAGGGGTGAGCTGGGGGAGGAGGAGGGGGGCGGGAGCGACTGGGTGGCGGGAGCTGGGGAAGGGGGTGAGCTGGGGGAGGAGGAGGGGGAGCTGGGCGAGCTGGGGGCGGGGAGCTGGGGGAAGGGGGTGAGCGGGGGAGGAGGAGGGGAGCTGGGAGCTGGGGGCGAGCTGGGGGAAGCGGGGGGAGCTGGGGGAAGGGGGGGTGGGGTGGAGCTGGGGGGGGAGAGTGGGGAGCTGGGGGGGGGGGGAGCTGGGGGAAGTGGGTGAGCTGGGGGAGGGAGGGGGGAGCGAAGCGAGGGGGGGTGAGCTGGGGGAAGTGGGAGGGGGGAGGAGGAGGGGGAGCTGGGCAAGCTGGGGGGGGGGAGCTGGGGAAGGGGTGACTGGGGAAGGAGGGGGATGGGGAGCTTGGGGGAGGAGGAGGGGAGCTGGCGAGCTGGGGGCGGGGAGCTGGGGGAAGGGGGTGAGCTGGGGGAGGAGGGGGGGAGCTGGGCGAGCTGGGGCGGGGAGCTGGGGGAAGGGGTGAGCTGGGGGAGGAGGAGGGGGAGCTGGGCAAGCTGGGGGCGGGGAGCTGGGGGAAGTGGTGAGCTGGGGGAGGAGGAGGGGGAGCTGGGCAAGCTGGGGCTGGAGCTGGGGAAGGGGGTGAGGGGGGGAGGGGGAGGGGAGTGGGGAGCTGGGGCTGGGGGGGGGAGCTGGGGGAAAGGGAGTGAGCTGGGAGGAGGAGGGGGAGCTGGGCGAGCTGGGGCGGGGAGCTGGGGAAGGGGGGAGTGGGGGAGGAGGAGGGGGCGCTGGCGAGCTGGGGGCGGGAGCTGGGGGAGATGGGGAGCTGGGGGAGGAGGAGGGGGAGCTGGGCGGGGAGCTGGGGAAGGGGGTGAGCTGGGGGAGGAGAGGGGGAGCTGGGCAAGCTGGGGGCGGGGAGCTGGGGAAGGTGTGAGCTGGGGGAGGAGGAGGGGGAGCTGGGCGAGCTGGGGGCGGGGAGCTGGGAGGAGTGGGTGAGCTGGGGGAGGAGGAGGGGGAGCTGGGCTAGCTGGGGGCGGGGGCTGGGGGAAGTGGGGAGCTGGGGAGGAGTGGGGAGGGGGAGCTGGAGGAGGAGGGGGAGCTGGGGCTGGGGGGGTGAGCTGGGGGAAGTGGGTGAGCTGGGGGAGGAGGAGGGGGAGCTGGGCGAGCTGGGGGAGGGGAGGGGGAGGAGGGGGAGCTGGGCAGCTGGGGAGCTGGGGAGCTGGGGGAAGGTGGGTGAGCTGGGGGAGGGGAGGGGGGAGCTGGGCTGAGCTGGGGGCGGGAGCTGGGGGAATGAGGGGGAGGAGGAGGGGAGCTGGGCGAGCTGAGGAGGAGGGGGAGCTGGGCAAGCTGGAGCGGGGAGCTGGGCGAGCTGGGGGAGGAGGAGGGGAGCTGGGCGAGCTGGGGGCAGGAGCTGGGGGAAGGGGGTGAGCTGGGGGAGGAGGAGGGGGGAGCGGGCAAGCTGGGGGCGGGAGCTGGGCCAAGGGGGTGAGCTGGGGGAGGAGGAGGGGGGAGAGCTGGGCGAGCTGGGGGGAGCGGGGAGGGGGAGCTGAGGAGCTGGGCGAGCTGGGGAGGGGGGGAGTGAGGGGGAGTGGGCGAGCTGGGGCGGGGGCTGGGGAAGTGGGTGAGCTGGGGAGGAGGAGGGGGAGCTGGGCGAGCGGGGCGGGGGGAGCTGGGGAAGTGGGTGAGCTGGGGGAGGAGGAGGGGGAGGGGCGAGCTGGGGGCGGGGAGCTGGGGGAAGTGGGTGAGCTGGGGGAGGGGAGGGGAGCTGGGCGGCTGGGGGGGGAGCTGGGGGGAAGTGGGTGAGCTGGGGAGGAGGAGGGGGAGCTGGGCGAGTGGGAGGGGGGAGCTGGGGGAAGTGGGTAAGCTGGGGGAGGAGGAGGGGGAGCTGGCGAGCTGGGGCAGGGAGGGGGGAAGTGGGTGGGGGAGGAGGGGGGGCTGGGCGGAGCTGGGGGAGGAGGAGGGTGAGCTGGGGGAGGTGCTGGGGGAGGGGAGTGGGAGGGTGCTGGGGGAGAAGGGGGAGCTGAGGGAAGGGGGCGAGCTCGGGGGGGTGCTGGGGGAGGAAGGGGGAGGGGGGTGCTGGGGGAGGAGGGGGAGTGCGGGTGGGGTGCTGGGGGATGAGGGGGGTGGGGGGGTGCTGGGGGAGGAGGGGAGCTGGGGGGGGTGCTGGGGGAGGGGGAGCGGGGGGGGGGGGAGGGGGAGGGGGGGGGGCGAGCTGGGGCGGCTGGGGGGTGCTGGGGGCGGAAGGGGAGCTAGGGGTGTGCTGGGGGAGGAGGGGAGCTGGGGGGGTGCTGGGGGAGGAGGGGGAGCGGGGGGGTGCTGGGGGAAGGGGGAGCTGGGGGGGGTGGGGGGAGGAGGGGAGCTGGGGAAGGGGGCGAGCTGGGCGAGCTGGGGGGTGCTGGGGGAGGAAGGGGTAGGGGTGCTGGGGGGATGCTGGGGGAGGAGGGGGAGCTGGGGGAGCGGGGGGAGCTGGGGAGTTGGGGGGGAGCTCGGGGGGGTGCTGGGGGAAGAGGGAGCTAGGGGAAGGGGCAAGCGGGGGTTGCTGGGTAGGAGGGGAGCGGGGGGGGTGCGGGGGAGGAAGGGGAGCTGGGGGATGCTGGGAGAGGAGGGGAGCTGGGGGAAGGGGGAGATGCGGGGGGTGCTGGGGGAGGTGGGGGAGCTGTGCGAGTGCAGAGTAAAGCTGAAAATATTTGCAGATGTCAGTGAACAGAGATTGAATGATTCAGTGTCCAAAGGGAAATCAATTGGTGCTGTTCATTCATTGCTTTTCTGTTGATCACTACGTGTATTTAGGTAAATGCATACTCTCCACTTCCAAACAGATTTTCCTGCTGCTCATCACGTGTTCAGCCACATGGGCCAAAATTTTCCAGCCATTCCTGCAGCTGGAATCATCCAGTTCTAACAGAATGCAGATCCCAGACACAGGGTCCCAGAGGCACAGGGAACAGATACCACCAGCCATTAGAGCACTGTCTCCATCACTGCTGGCCTCACCACAGGTAGGGTGGGGGTGGGAGGGCAGTTTGGAGAAGGGGTGAGGGGTAGGGGGTGGGGGATATCCCCCGATGAGATAAGAGGATATGTGGACAAGACACTGGACTGTAAAAGGAGCTGTGCCGATATTGACGAGCCAGTGTTAACATCTTCACTGCCAGCGTGTCTGTGGTGATTCACAGCAAGAGAGAGTGGGTGCTGGTTCCATCGTATATCTCACACTAACACCCACAATATGGAGATGCCAGCGTTGGACTGGGATAAACACAGTAAGTAGCACCACACCAGGTTTAAGATCAAACAGGTTTATTTGGCAGCACATGCTTTTGGAGCATTGCCCCTTCATCAGGTGAGTGGAAAGATTAATTCACAAACAGGACATATACAGACACAAACTCAATTACAAGATAATAGTTGGAATGTGAGTCTTTACAGGTAATCAAGTCTTTACAGGTACAAACAATGTGAGTGGAGAGAGGATTAAGCACAGGTTAGAGAGATGTGTGTTATCTCTAAACAAGACAGTTAGTGAGATTTTGCAAACCCAGGCAAGTTGTGGGGGTTACAGATAGTGCAACATGAACCCCAGATCCCAGTTGAGGCAGTCCTCATGTGCGGAAAACGCTTACCCGAAGATCAGAAGCTGAATTGCCTGTGACTGCTGTCTCAGATCAGAGACTGAATTAACCTGTAATGAATTCTCCTTCCCCAGGTACACTGGCACGGTGAGAGTAGGAGATCAGCCAAAATCATCAGCCCGGCCCCCAATCACAGCTCTTCCAATCCCACGCAGAGGGAGCAGAGCCAGGCTGGGATTGGCTAGTGCAGAGGCAGCTACCAATCCAATCATCACTAGGAAAGACGTAGGTTGAGAAGCGACCTGATAGAGGTTTATAAAATGTTGAGAGGAATATATAGGGTGGATTCTCAGAGGCTATTTCCCTGAGCTGAAATGGTCACTACGAGAGGACACAGATTTAAGGTGCAGGGAAGCAAATACAAAGGGGATGTTAGGGGTAAGTTTTTCACTCAGAGGGTGCTGAGTGAATGGAATTGGCTGCTGTTGGTGGTGGTAGAGGCGAACTCACTGGGGTCTTTTAAGAGGCTTCTGGATGAGTACATGGGATTTAATGGGATTGGGAGTTACAGATAGTTCTATGGCCTGGTAAGTATAGATATGATCAGCACAACTTGTGGGCCAAAGGGCCTGTTTGTGCTGTAGTGTTCTATGTTCTATGATAGGATGAGTGGGATTGGCTGCTTCACTTACTGAGGGTATGAAGAATGGAGAAGTAGACTGAGAAACTCACACTATAGAGCAATGTCAGGCAATGTACCTCTTTAAGACACAAGCAGTAATCTTTTTCAAACATAGAAATGTTAGTTTTAACATGGTACCTCACTTTCACTAATAGAACATAGAACATAGAACAATACAGCACAGAACAGGCCCTTCGGCCTTCGATGTTGTGCCGACCAAAAATAAAAAGCAATGCCCCTCCAAACTAAACCATTCCCTTCTCTTCCATATACTTATCAATTAACCTCTTAAACGCCACCAAACTTGGCGCATCTACAACAGCTGCAGGCAGGCATTCCACTCCCTAATCACTCTTTGAGTAAAGAACCTACCTCTTATATCCGTCCTATAACTCATACCCCTTAATTTAAAGTTGTGTCCCCTCGTGCTAGCTTTCTCCATCCTAGGAAAAAGGCTATCACTGTCCACCCTATCCAAACCTCTAATCATCTTATATGCTTCAATAAGATCCCCCTTAGCCGCCTCCTTTCTAACGAAAACAACCTCAAATCCTTCAACCTCTTCATAGGACCTGCCCTCCATACCAGGCAACATCCTGGTAAACCTCCTCTGTACCCTCTCCAATGCCTCCACATCTTTCTTATAATGCGGGGTCCAGAACTGCACACAATATCCAAGTGCGGCCGCACTAGAGTTTTGTACAGTTGCAACATGACGTTGCGGCTCCGAAATTCAATCCCCCTACCAATAAAAGCAAAGACTCCATATGCCTTCTTAACAACCTTCTCGACTTGACTGCCTACTTTCAGGGATCTATGCACATATACACCAAGATCCCTCTGTTCATCAAGACTACTAAGAATCCTACCATTAGCCCTATAATCTACACATTTATTATTCCTGCCATAGTGCATTACCTCACACTTTTCCACATTAACCTCCATTTGCCACCTCTCGGCCCAGCTCTGCAACTTGTCCAAGTCACTCTGTAAACTAAAACACCCCTCTTCACTATCTACCCCACCACCAACTTTAGTATCATCTGCAAATTTACTGATCCATCCCTCAATACCCTCATCCAGATCATTAATAAAAATTACAAACAGCAGGGGCCCCAAAACAGACCCCTGAGGCACACCACTCGTCACCGAACTCCACGATGAAAATCTCCCATCAACCACCACCCTCTGTCTTCTATCTGCCAGCCAATTTCTAATCCAAGTTGCTAAATCACCCTCTATTCCACACATCTGCATTTTCTGTAGAAGTCTTCCATGGGCCACCTTATCAAACGCCTTACTAAAGTCCAGATATACTACATCAACCGCCTTACCCCCATCCACCTCTCTGGTCACTTTCTCAAAAAAACTCAATGAGGTTAGTAAGGCATGACCTACCCTTCACGAAACCATGCTGACTATCCCCAATCAATTCATTTCTCTCTAAATAACTATAAATCCTATCCTAATAATTCTCTCCAATACTTTGCCCACAACAGAAGTAAGACTCACTGGCCTATAATTCCCTGGAAGGTCTCTCTTCCCCTTCTTAAACAATGGGACCACATTCGCTATCCTCCATTCCTCCGGAACCACACCCGTAACCAACGAGGACCTGAAGATCAGAGCCAGAGTCTCTGCAATCTCCTCTCTTGCCTCCCAGAGAATCCTAGGGTAAATCCCGTCCGGCCCAGGGGACTTATCCAACTTCAAACCCTCGAGAATTTCTAACACATCCTCCCTATCTACTACAATACTTCCCAATTTGCAACCCTGTCCCTCAGTGTTCTCCATAGCTACATTTCCAGCACTCTGCGTGAATACCGAAGAGAAATATTTATTCAGTGCCTCGCCACTCTCTTCAGGCTCCACGCACAACTTCCCACTGCTATCTATGACTGGCCCTAATCTTGCCCTAACCAATCTTCTATTCTTAACATATCGAAAGAAAGCTTTAGGATTCTCCTTAATCCTATCAGACAACATCTTCTCGTGTCCCCTCTTAGCTCTCCTCAATTCACTTTTTAGCTCCTTCCTGGCTAATCTATAGCTATCCATTGCACTAACTGAGCCTTCAAGCCTCATCCTGACAGAAGCCTCCTTTTTCTTCTTAACCAGCAAATCAACTTTTTTCGTACACCAAGGCTCTCTTACTCGACCATTTCCTCCCTGCCTGACAGGGACATACTTATCAAGGACTCGCAGCAGCTGCTCCTTGAATAAGCACCACATTCCAGATGTTCCCAGTCCCTGTAGTTCCCTAGTCCAATCTACGCACCCTAAATCTCTCCTGATGGCCTCATAATTACCCTTCCCCCAGCTATAACTACAGCCCCCAGCTTCATGCCTATCCCTGTCCATCACTAAGGTGAACGTAACCGAATGGTGGTCACTATCACCAAAATGTTCACTAACTTCCAAGCCTAACACCTGGTCTGGCTCATTGCCCAGCACCAAATCCAATGTAGCCTCACCTCTAGTTGGCCTATCTACATACTGAGTCAAAAAACCTTCCTGCACACTCTGTACGAAAACTGACCCCTCTAACGAGCTAGAGCTGTTAGAGCTCTATTAGAGCTAGACCAATATAGCTCTATTAGCTAGAGCTAATATATTCTAACAGTGTATAATTAAAAGAAAAATTGCAGGAATGTCCCTGAAAGAGGTTACAGAAGATATTTCTAGATCCAGTGAGTGGTCAAAGATCTGGCAAATTGAGGATAATGTGGGAAAGTGTAAAACTGTTCATCTTGGCAGGAATAGTGAAATAGTGAGAGCTTGCAGAACTCAGATGCAGAGGGATCTGATTGTCCTAGTGCATAAAAGGCAAAAGGTTAGAAATATAAATTCAGCAAAAACAACAAAACTGATAACATTATCTTTTATTTCAAGGGAACTGAATACAAAAGTAGGGAGGTTATTCTTCAGATGTACAGAGACTGATGAGATCACATTGGGAGTACTGTGTACAGTATTGGTCACATTATTTAAGGAAGGGTATAAGTGAGTACATAGAACATAGAACATAGAACATTACAGCACAGAACAGGCCCTTCGGCCTTCGATGTTGCTCCGACCAATATAAAAAGCAATGCCCCTCCAAACTAAACCATTCCCTTCTCTTCCATATACTTATCAACTAACCTCTTAAACGCACCAAACTTGGCGCATCTACAACAGCTGCAGGCAGGGCATTCCACTCCCTAATCACTCTTTGAGTAAAGAACCTACCTCTGATATCCGTCCTATAACTCATACCCCTTAATTTAAAGCTGTGTCCCTCGTGCTAGCTTTCTCCATCCTAGGAAAAAGGCTATCACTGTCCACCCTATCTAAACCTCTAATCATCTTATATGTTTCGATTAGGTCCCCTCTTAGCCGCCTCCTTTATAACGAAAACAACCTCAAATCCCTCAGCCTCTCTTCATAAGACCTGCCCTCCATACCAGGCAACATCCTGGTAAACCTCCTCTGTAACCTCTCCAATGCCTCCACATCTTTCTTATAATGTGGCGACCAGAACTGCACACAATACTCCAAGTGCGGCCGCACTAGAGTTTTGTACAGTTGCAACATGACGTTGCGGCTCCGAAATTCAATCCCTCTACCAATAAAAGCCAAGACTCCATATGACTTCCTAACAACCTTCTCGACCTGACTGCCTACTTTCAGGGATCTATGCACATACACACCAAGATCCCTCTGTTCATCTAGACTACTAAGAATCCTACCATTTGCCCTATACTCTACACATGTATTATTTCTGCCATAGTGCGTTACCTCACACTTTTCCACATTAAACTCCATTTGCCACCTCTCGGCCCAGCTCTGCAACTTGTCCAAGTCCCTCTGCAAACTAAAACACCCCTCTTCACTATCTACCACTCCACCGACTTTAGTGTCATCTGCAAATTTACTAATACATCCTTCAATACCCTCATCCAGATCATTTATAAAAATTACAAACAGCAGGGGCCCCAAAACAGACCCCTGAGGTACACACTTGTCACCGAACTCCACGATGAATATCTCCCATCAACCACCACCCTCTGTCTTCTATCTGCTAGCAAATTCCTAACCCAATTAGCTAAATCACCCTCTATCCCATACATCTGCATTTTCTGCAGAAGTCTTCCATGGGCCACCGTATCAAACGCCTTACTAAAGTCCATATATACCACATCAACCGCCTTACCCCCATCCACCTCTTTGGTCACTTTTTCAAAAAACTCAATGAGGTTAGTAAGGCACGACCTTCCCTTCACAAAACCATGCTGACTATCCCCAATCAATTCATTTCTCTCTAAATAAATATAAATCCTATCCCTAATAATTCTCTCCAATACTTTGCCCACAACAGAAGTAAGACTCACTGGCCTATAATTCCCGGGAAGGTCTCTCTGCCCCTTCTTGAACAATGGGACCACATTCGCTATCCTCCAGTCCTCCGGAACCACACCCGTAACCAACGACGACCTGCAGATCAGAGCCAGAGGCTCTGCAATCTCCTCTCTTGCCTCCCAGAGAATCCTAGGGTAAATCCAGTCCGGCCCAGGGGACTTATCCAACTTCAAACCCTCGAGAATATCTAGCACATCCTCCCTATCTACTTCGATACCTTCCAGTTTGCTACCCTGTACCTCAGTGTTCTCCATAACTACATTTACATCACCCTGCGTGATGTAAAAGCTTCCCTGAGTAGGAAGCTTTTCAAAGGTTTACCAGATTAACACCAGGAATGGGGGGAGGAGGGTTGTTTTGTGAGGAAAAGTTGGAGCAGTTAGTGTTGTATCCACTAGAGTTTAGACGAGTAAGAGACAATTTGATTCGAATCCTTCAGATCGTGAGGGGTGTTGGCAGGATGGATGCGGAAAGGATGTTTCTCTTATGGGAGAATTCAGAATTATAGGTCACTGTTTAAAAACAAAGGTTGCTCATTTAAAACTGAGGTGAGGAGAATTTTTCGGGAGAGTTGTGAGTCTCTGGAATTCTCTTCTTGAAAAGGCAGTGGAAGCAGAGTCGTTAAATATTTTTAAGGCGGAGCCAAATAGTTTCTTGGTTACGCAGGAGGTGAAAGGTTATTGGGGTGAGGCAGGACTGTGGGGTTGAGGTACAATCAGACCAGCTGTGTCCTTATTGAATGGTAGAAAAGGCTCGAGGGGCTGAGATATCTTCTCCTGCTCCTAAATCAAATGCTCATTTTGATTTTATAATTTGAAACAGGATAGGACTCAGATTCCATGGAAAGAATATTTAATGTGGTGAGAAATGGTTGTCCCACTTTCTAATAATCTTTTGAAATTTGATATGATCTCCAACTGTGGAATAGAAAATCAGGCCAGATCTCACTTGCTTGTGTTCAGTTTTCTGGGAAACATTTCAAGCAGTTTGATTGGAACCTGGTTATTAATTAAACACAGCATTTTATTTCCTCCAATCCCCCAATCCCTGTCAGCTATTGTGAAATAATAATGATGATTGCATTTATGGGAGGAATTTAAACCCCCCCCCCCACCCTACACACTGGGTGGGTCAGGTTTGAGGTCAAAGTGCCTCCAGCTCAATGCAGGGAGACAGTTTGGGATTTTAAATCTGATAATGGAAATATGAGTTTCATTTTCATTACATTTATTTCTGGAGGTCAGTTTGTGGTCAGATAAACCCAGCTTTGGATCTGGAATGGTGGCTTGGACATCATATCCTCCATTGCCCCCCCTCTCCAATCCAATCCCAATCCCACCCCAGCCTTCCCCTTGCCTGACAGCTGGATCCTATTTGCTGCTGCCTGATGTGGAGATGCTGCTGTTGGACTGGGGTAAACACAGTAAGAAATCTCACAACAGGTTAAAGTCCAACCAGTTTATTTGATAGTAATCCCACATGCAGATTTCTATAAACAGAGGCAGGGATCATGGGTGGAAGTGGGAATGTTAAGGTGGCAGCGCGAGCTGGTTGGGCCAAAGGGCCTGTTTCCTGTGCTGTTTTGTTCTTTGATCTTTGTTCTAAGTTTTCTGAAATGGTGTCCCTTAGTCAGCTGTATGGAAGGTTCTGATCAGAGAAAGGCATATAACAGCCCACACAGTTTACAGAGTACTGATTAGAATGCAAGTCTTTGCAGCTAACTTGCTATAAAGGTACAGACAATGTGAGTGGAGATAGCATTAGCACAGGTTAAAGGGATGTGTATTGGCTCCAGACAGTACAATAAGTGAGGTTTTTTGCTAACCCAGGCAAGTCATGGGGGTTACAGATAGTGTGACATGAACCCAAGATCCCAGTTGAGACTGTCCTCATGTGTGTGGAACTTGGTTATCAGTCTCTGCTCAGTGATTCTGCGCTGTCGTGTGTTGTGAAGGCCACCTTGGAAAATGCTTGCCCGAAGATCAGAGACCGAATGCCCGTGACTGCTGAAGTATTCACCAACAGGAAGGGAACAGTCTTGCCTGAAGATTGTCAAGTGATGTTCATTGATCTGTCGTTATAATGTCCGCATGGTCTCTCCAATATACCACGCCTCAGGACATCCTTTCTTGCAGCGTATCAGGTAGACAGCGTTGGCTGAGCTGCAAGAGTATTTGCTGTGTACCTGGTGAATGGTGTTCTCACGTGAGATGATGGCATCCGTGTCAATGATCCGGCATGTCTTGCAGACGTTGCTTGGCAGAGTTTTGTGGTATTGTGATCACTGTTCTCCTGTTCTCCCGTCTCATCATAATCGGGCAATGGGACCCTGTGTGAGAACCTCTCTGGCTATGTCGAGGGCATCCTGAAACCCATCGTACAAAAGAACCCTCAGCTTCTGTTGCAACACTACAGACTTCCTACAGAAACTCAGCACACATGGAGCAGTTGAACCAGGGACACTCCTCGTCACAATGGACATCTCGGCGTTCTACACCAACATCCCCCACAACAATGGCATTGCTGCAACTGCCTCAGTACTCAATGCCAACAACTGCCAATCTCTGGAGGCAATTTTACAACTCATCTGCTTCATCCTGGACCACAATATCTTCACCACCTTCAACAACCAGTTCTTCATCCAGACACACGGAACAGCCATGGGCACCAAATTCGCACCTCAATAAGCCAACATCTTCATGCACAGGTTTGAACAAGATTTCTTCACTGCACAGTATCTTCAACTGATGATATACACTAGATACATCAATGACATTTTCTTCCTTTTGGACTTATGGTGAACAATCACAAACAATTATATGATGACATCAACAAGTTCCATCCCACCATCAGACTCACCATAGCCTATTCTCCAGAATCAGTTGCATTCTCCATCAAGGACGGTCACCTCAGCACCTCTGTACCACAAACTGACAGACAACCTCACAATGCTCCATTTCTCCAGCTTCCACTCTAAAGAAGCCATCCCCTACGCACAAGCTCTCCGTATACACAGGACCTGCTCAGATGAGGAAGATCGCGACAGACATCTCCAGACGCTGAAAGATTCCCTCATGAGAACAGGATATGGTGCTCGACTCATCGATCGACAGTTCTGACGTGCCATGACGAAAAACCGCACCAACCTCCTCAGAAACAAACACGGGACATGGTTCAGAATTTCCCCAGAGTGCAGAAGTTACAACAACATCTCCAGAGCCTTCAACATATCATTGAAGACGAACATCTCGCCAAGGCCATCTCCACAATTCCACTTCTTGCCTTCAACAATTGCACAACCTCAAACGGACCATTGTTCACAGCAAACTCCCCAGCCTTCAAGAGAAGAGTGACTACAACACCACATAACCCTGCCACAGCAACCTCTGTAAGACATGCCTGATCATCGACATGGATGCCATCATCAAACGTGAGAATACCATTCACCAGGTACACGGTACATACTCTTGCAACTCAGCCAACATTGTCTACCTGATACACTGCAGGAAAGGATATCCCGAAGCTATTGAATATAAAAGTTGGAGTGTTATAGTAAGGTTATGTTAGGCATTGGTGAAACTGAATTTAGAGTATTGTGTACAGTTGTGGTTACCTAGTTACAGGAAGGATATTAATAAGGTTGAAAGAGTGCAGAGATCATAGAACATAGAACATAGAACATTACAGCACAGAACAGGCCCTTCGGCCTTCGATGTTGCGCTGACCAATATAAAAAGCAATGCCCCTCCAAACTAAACCATTCCCTCTCTTCCATATACTTATCAACTAACCTCTTAAACGCCACCAAACTTGGCGCATCTACAACTGCTGCAGGCAGGGCATTCCACTCCCGAACCACCCTTTTGGGTAAAGAACCTACCTCTGATATCCGTCCTATAACTATCACCCCTTAATTTAAAGCTGTGCCCCCTCGTGCTAGCTTTCTCCATCCTAGGAAAAAGGCTATCACTGTCCACCCTATCTAAACCTCTAATCATCTTATATGTTTCAATAAGGTCTCCTCTTAGCCGCCATCTTTCTAACGAAAACAACCTCAAATCCCTCAGCCTCTCCTCATAAGACCTGCCCTCCATACCAGGCAACATCCTGGTAAACCTCCTCTGTACCCTCTCCAATGCCTCCACATCTTCTTATAATGTGGGGACCAGAACTGCACACAATACTCCAAGTGCGGCCGCACTAGAGTTTTGTACACTTGCAACATGACGTTGCGGCTCCGAAATTCAATCCCCCTACCAATAAAAGCTAAGACTCCATATGCCTTCTTAACAACCTTCTCGACTTGACTGCCTACTTTCAGGGATCTATGCACATACACCCCAAGATCCCTCTGTTCATCAAGACTACTAAGAATCCTACCATTAGCCCTATACTCTACACTTTTATTATTTCTGCCATAGTGCATTACCTCACACTTTTCCACATTAAACTCCATTTGCCACCTCTCGGCCCAGCTCTGCAACTTGTCCAAGTCTCTCTGCAAACTATAACACCCCTCTTCACTATCTACCACTCCACCGACTTTAGTGTCATCTGCAAATTTTCTAATCCATCCTTCAATACCCTCATCCAGATCATTTATAAAAATTACAAACAGCAGGGGCCCCCAAAACAGACCCCTGAGGTACACCACTTGTAACCGAACTCCACGATGAATATCTCCCATCAACCACCACCCTCTGTCTTCTATCTGCTAGCCAATTCCTAACCCAATTAGCTAAATCACACTCTATCCCATACATCTGCATTTTCTGCAGAAGTCTTCCATGGGCCACCTTATCAAACGCCTTACTAAAGTCCATATATACCACATCAACCGCCTTACCCCCATCCACCTCTTTAGTCATTTTTTCAAAAAACTCAATGAGGTTAGTAAGGCACGACCTACCCTTCACAAAACCATGCTGACTATCCCCAATCAATTCATTTCTCTCTAAATAACTATAAATCCTATCCCTAAAAATTCTCTCCAATACTTTGCCCACAACAGAAGTAAGACTCACTGGCCTATAATTCCCTGGAATGTCTCTCTTCCCCTTCTTGAACAACGGGACCACATTCACTATCCTCCAGTCCTCCGGAACCACACCCGTAACCAACGACGACCTGAAGATCAGAGCCAGAGGCTCTGCAATCTCCTCTCTTGCCTCCCAGAGAATCCTAGGGTAAATCCATCCGGCCAGGGGACTTATCCAACTTCAAACCCTCGAATATCTAGCACATCCTCCCTATCTACTTCGATACCTTCCAGTTTGCTACCCTGTACCTCAGTGTTCTCCATAACTACATTTACATCACCCTGCGTGAATACCGCAGAGAAATATTTATTCAGTACCTCTCCAATCTCTTCAGGCTCCACGCACAACTTCCCACTGCTGTCTGTGACTGGCCCTAATCTTGCCCTAACCAATCTTCTATTCTTAACATATCTAAAGAGAAGGTTCACAAGGATGTTGCCAGGGCTTGAGAAGCTGAGTTACAGAGAGAGATTGAATGTAGAACATAGAACAATACAGCACAAACAGGTCCTTTGTCCCACGAGTTGCGCCAATCACATCTACTAATCCACAGACCTATCTATAATCCCCTATCCTATTCTTTTCCATATACTCATCCAGAAGTCTCTTAAAAGACCCCAGTGAGTTTGCCTCAACAACCTCCGACGGCAGTCGGTTCCATTCACTCACCACCCTCTGAGTGAAAAACCTACCCCTGACATCTCCTTTGTATTTGCTTCCCTGCACCTTAAATCTGTGTCCTCTCGTAGTGACCATTTCAGCTCGGGGAAATAGTCTCTGAGAGTCCACCCTATCTATTCCTCTCAACATTTTATAAACCTCTATCAGGTCGCCTCTCAACCTACGTCTCTCCAGTGAGAAGAGTCCCAGCTCCCTCAACCTATCTTCATAAGGCCTGCCTCCCAATCCAGGCAGCATCCTTGTAAATCTCCTCTGAACCCTCTCAATAGCCTCTACATCCTTCCTATAATGAGGCGACCAGAACTGCGCACAATACTCCAACTGGGGTCTGACAAGAGTCTTATAGAGCTGCATCATTACCTCCTGACTCCTAAACTCTATTCCTCGATTAATGAAGGCCAGGACACCGTATGCCTTCTTGACCACTTCCTCCACCTGCGAGGCCGAGTTCAGAGTCCTAGGGATCCGGACCCCGAGATTCTTCTGCTCTACAACACAGCTAAGACTCCTACCCCTTATATTGTACTCCTTCATCCCATTATTCCTGCCAAAATGGACCACTACACATTTATCTGCGTTGAAGTCCATCTGCCACTTCTCCGCCCAGTCTTGCATCCTGTCTATGTCCCGCTGCAACTTTTGGCATCCCTCCAGACCATCCACAACACCACCGATCTTTGTATCGTTGGTGAACTTGCTAACCCATCCCTCCACTTCTCATCCAGGTCATTTATGAAAATGACAAACAGCAGGGGTCCCAGAACAGATCCCTGGGGCACTCCACTGGTTACCGACCTCCATACTGAACAAGATCCATCCACAACCACTCTCTGCCTTCTGCCGGCAAGTCAGAATAGGTTATGATTTTATTGCCTGGAGTGTAGAAGAATGAAGGGAGATTTGATAGAGGTGTATAACATTATGACGAGTGTAGATAAAGTGAATGCAAGCAGGCTTTTTCAACTGAAACTGGGGGAGAAAAAAGACCAGAGAGCATGGGTTAAGGGTGAAAGGAGAAAAGTTTAAAGGAAATATTGGGGGGGAGGGATTTCTTCATGCAGAGAGTGGTGGGAGTGTGGGATGAGCTGTCGGATAAAGTGATGAACGCGGGGTCACTTTTAACATTTAAGAAAACCTTGGATTGGAAAATCTTGGAAAGTAAGGGTTCATGGATGAGAGGGGTGTGGAGGGATATTGACCCAAGTGCAGGTCAGTGGGACTAGGCAAAAAATCCTTCGGTACAGACAAGAAGGGTCAAAAGGCCTGTTTCTGTGCTGTAAATTTTCTATGGTTTTCATGGTTCTATGAAGCATGGTACACCGGGGAGACCATGCAGATACTACGACAACGGATCAATGAACATCACTCGACAATCACCAAGTAAGACTGTTCCCTTCCTGTTGGCGAACATTTCAGCGGTCACAGGCATTCGGTCTCTGATCTTCGGGTAAGCATTCTCCAAGGCAGCCTTCACGACACATGACAACTCAGAGTCCTGAGCAGAGACTGATAGCCACATTCCGCATACATGAGGATGGCCTCAACTGGGATCTTGGATTCATGACGCATTATCTATAACCCCTATGACCTGCCTGGGCTTGTAAAACCTCACTTACTGTCCTGTCTGGAGCCAATACACATCCCTTTAACCTATACTAATGCAATCTCTACTCACATTACCTACATCTTTAAGGCTTGAATAGCAGGTTAGTTGTAAAGACTTGCATTCTAATCAGTATTCTGTAAACTGTGTGTGACTTTATATGCCCTTCTCTGATCAGAATCTTCCACACAGCTGATGAAGGGACACTATTTCCGAAAGCTTGTGGGATTACTATGTAATAAACTGGTTGGACTCTAATCTGGTGTTGTGAGACTTGTTACTGCAGCCACTGCCCGTCCAGGCCTCTGTTTCCTCCTCCTGAGTAAAGTTTTACAGCACCAATTTTAAATCCAACCAATTTATTTGATAGTAAATTCACGAGCTTTTGACTCTATAGCCTTCGTCAGGCAAATGCAGTGTTTTTAATTTACTCAGTTAAAATTTAACTGAGTAAAATAAAATTTACTGAGTTTACCCCAGTCCAACGCCGGCATCTCTACATCATCCTCCTTCTGACACAGCCTTCTCTGGACAGTCCCCTGTCTGATCACCAGTCAGGCTCGATAGGTGAACCTGGCAGTGATAAATATCTACGCGTCAATAAAATCCAGGAATTTAACTCAGATTCCCAAACTCACTCAAGACTTGAAGATTTCCCACATCTATTTCTGGTAGATAAGGGAATTAAGGGTTATGGGGAGCAGGCAGGCAAGTGGAACTGATCCACTTCAGATCAGCCATGATCATATTGAAAGACAGGGCAGGCTCGAAGGGTTAGATGGCCCTACTCCTGCTCTTATTTCTTATGTTGTTATGTCCTTATACATAAGCAGTTAAATGTTATTCTCTCTGTTTTTGTGGCTTGCTTTTCCTGAAGCAGAATGACAAACCTGAAAGCAGAGTCCTGGATCTGATGGGTGTTACCCCTGGCTGAGATTCCGTCACTCTGCCCAGTCCGCTCCCATTCATGTGTTTCTCACATTGCAGATCTGTTGGTTTATATAAGTCTGTTTGGTCACATGATAAATACACTTGCATAAAATGCTACTCTGCAAACCTTCCCAAATCCCAACGAGCAATCCCATTTATTGTAGTATTTATTTCCCTAATTCTCTCTAAAATATATCAGATGAATGGAGAAGGCAACAAAGAGAATTCAGGATCTGTAAACTGCACTGTAAACATATTGGACTCAGGATAATACTTGCCATCTTTTTGTGCAGTTGGTAATTTTAAACTCATTTTTACTGAATTAAGAGTAATATCACAGACTGTTTATGTGGAGTCTGCACGCTCTCCCCGTGTCTGCCTGGGTTTCCTCTGGGTGCTCCAGTTTCCTCCCACAGTCTGAAAGACATGCTGGTTAGATGGATTGGCCATGCTAAATTGCCCCTTTGGGGGTTACGTGATGTTATGGGGATGGGCCTGGGTGCGACTGTTGTCAATGCAGGATTGATAGGCCGAATGGCCTCCCTCTGCATTGTAGGAATTCTAAGACCAGTGATAAAGCAAAATTAAACGGGCTACAGTTACTTTTCCACAAGTGAGAAATGAAGTTTAAATAAATGATTATGAAATTAAAATGTATACTTTTATATGTACTTGACAAGCGAACTAAAGGTTACGGGCAGAAAGCAGGAAAGTGGTACTGAACCACTGCAGATCAGCCATAATCTTATTGAATGGCGGGGCAGGCTCGAGGAGCTGGATATCCAACTCCTGCTCCTATTTCTTATGTTGTGATGTTCTTAACTAAACATTTTCCCAAAGGTTATTTATTGGTCTGTAATATTAAGCCATTGATTTTAGACAATATTTTAATGATTAGTTTTTTTAAAACTAACTGAATATTAATTGGTGATAAATGGACAGTTAATACAGATTATTGTGAAATCTGCAATAACTGTTTTTGATTTCCAATCCAATGTTTGAATCTCTGTATTTGTGTTTTAGTCCCAGATCATACAGTCCGTCACCACCTGACGTGAATTGCTGTGAAATAAAAGGTCAGAATTCAATTGGTGAGATTGTTTGATGCTACACAATAAATGAAGATTCTCTGCAAGGAGACAATGTCCTTTTCAAACAGTTCCTTTGCAGAAGGTAAGTCTGTTGCCATGTGCCTCAGTGCATTTCAGGGTCATTTCTTTTTGAAACAGTAATTGAAGCGATATCATTCTAACCCCAGAAAAATGTAATTACCATGTAAATCTACAATTGAGACACTCATCATGAAATGAAATTTTCAAATGTTTCCATCAATTTGTAGAGTTACACTATTTCAGAAAAGAAATCATGCAATATTTAATCCTCAGAATTTATGAACTCAAATTAATGGATTTTTCATCTGAATATAAAAAGACTGAGGAATTACAGAATCCCAAAATGCAGCGAGGCCATTTGGCCCATCGACTTTCTAAGTATCTTACTGGGGCCCTCTCCCCACTCTATCCCCTTTAAACTCACACATTTACCGTGGTTAATCCACCTAACCTATACGTCTTTGGACACTGAGGGGCAATTTAGCATGGTCAATTCTCCTAATCTGCGCATCTTTGATCTGAGGGAGGAAACCAGAGCATCTGGAGGAAACCCACGCAGATACGGGGAGAACATGCAGACTCCGCACAGTGACCCAAGCTGGGAGTTGAATCCTTGTCCCTGGCACTGTGAGGCAGCAGTGCTAACCAAGTGCCACCATTGCCAGGAATCTGAACAAAAGTACTCAATATTCAATTTCAGTAACAAAATAAATGAAAGATTCAGGTCTGGAGCTATTTTTAGATGAAATATTGAAAAGACAATAAATTGCAGAATAAATAGAAACTCTGATGGAAGCAGGAATATACAATCACTTTTAAAAGATAAAATTGGGAACAAAACTGACAGGGATAAGAGAGTGCAGAAAGAAGATCTAACCTCCTGCGCTGTGAAATTACCTGACTACACAAGAATATTGAAGGAAAAAGAAAGGCAGCTGCAGAGTGCCTGTCCATCAGAAAACTTCTTTATTACTGATTCATCCAGAGAAATTGCTGAATTTTAAACTGGAAGCATATGTAGAATAAATCAAACCTTTATCCATGGGATCTCTGTGCAGCAAGAAGAAATTGCTTTTGATTCCTTTTCAAATTTCACAGCATTTTTTTCTGCTGATATAGTAAAGCTGCTTTTTGTAATTGAAAATCATTGTAGCTTTGCAAAAATATAAATGGCCAAAACTCTTCCACAAGCACTGCAATACTTTCAAAAAATTAAAACATGATAAAGAATCACATTTAACATTTTTGTTAAGAAGCAGTTTACTTGAATTGAAGTGGTTGTAAAACCAACTGTACAACAATTCCATTGTAAACAACCTGCCAATTTCAAAACATTATTCAAAAAAAGTTCTCCCTTGAGAGATGGAGTGGCCATTCTGCAGTCGATCTAAGAGGAACCTCGATGATTTGTATCCAGAAAAGACTCTTTTAAGATTGCCCAAGGATCTGTATGATGATATGCAGATGCTCCAGACATTGGAGATAGCTGTTGACATTGGATTTTTATTAAACACAGCAGAATATCTGTGAGGAAAGTGCATTTCAACAGCTAATAAATGATTTAAAATATACCCTGTACTTGGAGTGACTCCAACATGAATTGAAATACTTATAGAATTGAAAATAGTTGTTGATTCAGTAGGTTAAAGAGATTGAAAATAAACAGGGAAATACTCTGCTCTGTGTATTTGGACTTTGTACTTTCCAATAGTTGGGCCCAGGTCTAATTACATTGGATGTAGAACAGAAACAGGCCTTTCAGCAGAGCCAGTCCACGCTGAACTCTGAGAGCCCTTTGTCCCTCGAGCTAATCTGCTCTTGCACCTTCCATTGGTGCCCTTTCCTTGTGGATCATTGTGAACTTTTACCCATCCTGCAAGTTCATTAATGTCTGTGAGTTTTAGCAGAGCCACTCTCTGTATTGATCCTCCCTCACCAAATTGCACTCATCTACAAATTTAGAAATTGCATTTTTGATTCTGAATCATTATATCTGCACAAGTGTGAACTTGAATATTTAGAATATTGTAAACAGAACAAGGAAGAGCTCCTGCCTGATGTACCTGTGACTAATTCACCAGATTAACAGATAGAGTGGAAAATTAGAAATGTTTTTCAGATTGGAAATCAAAGAGAATGATAACACTGACACTGACTGCTTGGAGAGAATAGTCTCTCCTTATCTTCCTAATGACAGTTTGTTTTGGAGGTTGGGTTTCTTGAGGTAATGTTACAGATTTTAAGACAATTTCAATCAAATCGAGATCGTTATCACAGAGTTTTCAAAAATGTCAGAATTACACCAGATGTGCTGATTCACAAAGGGTGAAATTCTCCAACCAGGCTGGCCTAAAAACTAGAAATTCCCACCCAATGCTCAGTGGGGTTTCACGTTCTCTGCAACCAGCCGCTAAAATTCCAGAGCCGGGCGGGAAGTGAGAATCCTAGCCAGTGTTTCTGTTTAATCTTCAACCAATCAGATCCCACCACTTTCTCAACCAGTTTTAAGATGGGGAAGGGAAAATCTATTACCATTCCAAGAAACTATCATCTCCAACTGCATTTAAGATAGAATTAATGAATTAAAATGTACGCTGGGGAAAGTGTACTCATTCTTTATTAACTTTTAAAATGAAGTGAATTCATTGATAGATGATCTTGCCAGAATTGATCAGGAGTGTTAGTTCCGGTGGGAAAAATGGTGTCAATCGCGCTGACAATTGTAGCCTCATTTCTGACAGATCTCAAGCCTGATTGGCTAAAGGTTTTAATGGCCATGAGAAAAAGGCCATGGGAACAACAGCCTCCCTCTGATTGGCCTGCCACAGCACCAGTCACTGGGGAGCTGGATATAAACAGTTCCCAGAACTTGTTCCAAAGCGATTGCAGGGACAGGAGCCAGGAAACCGACTGCTGTTCCCAGACGGAACTCCGACCAGACTGCCAGGATGGAGTGGATCCGAGCAGGATGCACTCTACACCCTCTCCAGGGGAAGACCTCCTACCAAGATCACCACACCTGCGGCAGCCCCAGTGAGTGCCAGTCACTACGGCAGTAAGAAGTCTCACAACTTAAAGTCCCACAGGTTTATTTGGTAGCACAAACCACCAGCTTTTGGATGCACCGGATCATCGACATGGATGCCATAATCTCTCGAGAGAACACCATCCACCAGGTACACGGCACATACTCTTGCAACTCGGTCAACATTGTCTACCTGATAGGCTGCAGGAAAGAATGTCCTGAGGCATGGTACATTTGGGAGACGATGCAGACGCTATGACAATGGAATGAATGAACACTGCTCAACAATTACCAGGAGCATTCTGTTCCTTTTGGGGGACACTTCAGCATCACGGGCATTCAGCCTCTGAGCTTTGGGTAAATGTTCTCCAATGTCTTGATGACATATGACGGTGTAAAGTCGCTGAGTAGAGACTAACAGCTAAGTTCCGCACACATGAGAACGGCTTCAACAGGGATCTTGGGTTCATGTCACACTATCTGTAACCCCCACAATTTGCCTGGACTTGCAAAATCCACTAACTGTCCTGTTTGAAGACAATACACATCTCTTTAACCTGCACTTAACCCCCTCTCTCCACTCATATTGCCTGTACCTTTACGACTTCATTACTTGTAAAAACTTGCATTCCAACCATTATTTTGTAAATTGAGTTTGTGTCTTTATATACCCTGATTTTACTGTAATCACTCTCTCCCATGTGAGGGGGTCTTTCTATCTCATGAGGCAGGGTGAGACCCCCCAGGGTACCCTCAGAGTTTGGCTCTCCCAAAGCAAAATTTCAGGGCCTCATAGTTGCCTGCAGTGCTGCCCCTCTGTGGTAGCTGCCTCCCACTCAGTTTGCAGCTCCAACAGGGAAGGGCACCCACTCAGTGACTGTTTGAATACTAACCCAGCACGGAAGATCTGGGAAAGAACGTTCGCTCAGCAGCAATACATCCCCTTGGAGGGAGAGACAGCCCACAATGCAGGGAAAATGTCATCACTCCAGCAAAGCCCCACTGAGTTTCCTTCACTGTTGCTGAGATCTTTCTGGAAGATAACAGCAATTACCTCCTCATGATGACAGATAAATTCTGATTTCTAATGTCAATGAGCAGTGTTGATGGAGCAAGATAGAGCAAAATGTGTCACTTCCGAGGCCTTGTAGTGATGTCAATGGCCTGTCCAAAGCTGCAAAGATAAGACTGCTGCTCATATCTTCTTTACTTTCTTCTTGGTCCTGTACTACCTTAGCCTCAGCACTTCAAGCCTTCCTGAAATCATCTCCACGGAAATCTCATAGGAGAAACTGGAAGGAGGTCATTAACACTGAGCAGGAGAATCTGCATTCTGTATCAGTGAAATGGGACATTAGCTTCTCAGCTAAGAGTGGCCACTTCAGTCCATGGGGAAATCTCCATGAACCATCGAGTAAATGCAGCATTTTTAGGATCGCCATTGAGTGCAATTATCAACAAGAACAAACACTTCTGAACTCAGGTGCCTGCACCAAACGAATATTGCAAACCTTGCAGCAAACTGATACAACACAGCTCCTGCTCAAGCTGGATTACTGCAACATTTACACATCAATCCTGCTGCTATTCCAATGTAAATTCCCAGTTAATTGAGTCACTATCTTTACAAAACTGCCAGCTTTATTCTCTACAAAATCAAAAGGGATTTAGAAAGACAGTTTGATTTATTTTTATGTTCAATACTCATTGACTCAGAGAAATTATCTTTTTTCTTTATTCTTCTCTGCCATATTGCTGTAAAGTCAATATTTGCTGTCTATCGTTGTAGAAAACACTTCATTAGCATTGTAGAATTGACTGTGGATTGGAGATCCAAACTGCATCCAATTATTCATCGAATCCCAATTTAATGAAATAAATCTACATCCTGACAATTTGATTGCAGCTTTTCTGAATTTGGACAAGTCATGAACAATCACATCCTGGTATGTCTTCAGAAGAGAAAGCTTTAATTGTAAAATGTCACTGAGATGTAGGGTGAAAGGTTTGAAAGAAGACAGCCAGAGATTGTGAATCGATTGGGAACGTTTGATGAATTTGTCCTCCGATGAGGTTATATTCAGTTTTCAGAAACAGGTGAATTAACTTTGAGCATCAGAGAAAAAATCCACATCTGTAGATCACAAAATCACTGAATTGTTACAGTGCAGAGGGGGGCCATTCAGCCCATCATGTCTGTACTGGTTCTTCTATGAGGAATTCCCTTGCTATCATTCTCCTGCTTTCTCTCCAACTCTGCACAATCTTCCTTTCCAGAAAAGTTGAACTCCTTTTTGTTTGCTTCAGTTGAACCTCCCTCCACCACATCCTCATTCAATGGATTCCAGAACTTAACCACTCTGCATGGGGTAGTTGCCACAATGTGGCGACTAGGGGAATTTCACAGTAACTTCATTGCAGTGTTAATATAAGCCTCACTTATGAGTAATAAATAAATAAAAATTTTAAACTTTTAAAAACCTTTGAACTCTGTGGGTAAGAGATTTTTCTCATGTCATTTTTGTTTCTTTTGTCAATAACTTTAAACCCACATCCCTTCGATTCTGAATCTTTTTGTGAGTGGGAACACTTTCTCCCTGTTTACTCTGTCCAACCCTCTCAGAATTTTGAACATCTCTATCAAATCCCGCCCAGTTTTCACCATTCCAAGGAAACATTCCCAACCTCTCCAATTTACCTTCATAACAGAAATTCCTCCTTCCTGGAGTCAATCCCATCAATTGTTTCTGTGAAGGCTCCAGAGTGATTACGTTAATCACAAAGTGAGCAGTGAGCATGTGCACAGCAATATGAGAGCAGCCGGAGTGAGGTTCAGCCGGAGTGAGGTTCAGCCAGAGTGAGGGGATCGGGAATTTGGATCTCAGCGGGTAAATATTATTGCGTATTTAATTTTCAATAAGCAGCTGACCCATTTATTTCAGTGGCTGTTATCTGTCAATCAGCCTGATTAGGGTTAGGAATTTTAAACTGGTGTGTGAGTCATCTCAGCTTAACTCAGCTGCACATGAGGCAGTGGTTTCAGCAAGTGCATGACCAGTGAGTATGTGCACACCAGTGTGAGACAGTCCGCAGACTGAGTGAGATCCAGCCAGATTGAGGGTATCGGGAATTTGGAGCCATGTGAGAATTTGCTGCTGAAGGGAACAAGGTGCTCATTTTCGGGAGGAGTGGAGAGGCGAACCTTTGAGGCAGACTCAAAGAGGTTGAAAGAAATCAAATCATGATGTCACAGCAGCAGGTACGTGATTGGCTGGTAACTGGTAAGTAGTTTTTCTTTTCCTTTTACTCTTGATGTTGCAGTTAACATAGAACATAGAACATAGAACACTACAGCACAAACAGGCCCTTCGGCCCACAAGTTGTGCCGAACACATCAAAACCTACCCAGCCATAGACCTATCTATAACCCCCAATCCCATTGGATCCCATATACTCATCCAGAAGTCTTTTAAAAGACCCCAGTGAGTTCGCCTCGACCATCACCGATGGCAGCCGATTCCATTCACTCACCTCCCTCTGAGTGAAAAACTTTCCCCTAGTATTGACAAAAGAAACAAAAATGACATGAGAAAAATCTCTTACCCACAGAGTTCAAAGGTTTTTAAAAGTTTAAAATTTTTGTTTATTGGGACAAAATTGGGACAAACAACCTTGTTGTTGTAGTACACTGCAATAGTGTAATTTCTGTGGCTTAATTTCTGTGGCTTAAAGTTCGTAAAGCTTATATTCAATAGTAATGAAGAACAGGAAAGAAGGGCCCTGAAGAATTGGATATAATCTGAAACTAAACACCTTTCAAAAGTTTAATTTAAATGGTAAGATGTGCCAGAAGAGCTCCAAGCTGTAGTCTGCTCTTCATGCTCCATGTGGGAGGCTGGGAACATTACTAGTTCCCTGGATCAGCATGTGTGTGGGAAGTGAATCCAGCTACAGTTCCTGGAAGCTCAAGTTTCAGAGCTGCAGCGCCGTTGGAGACACTGTGGCGCATCTGCGAATTAGAGAGTATTGTGGATAGCACAGATAGAAAGGTGGTCACACCACACACTCAGACTCCACAGGCAGGAAGGGAACTGGTGAGCACCAGACAGAACAAGAGAGATAGGCTGGCAGTGCAGGAATCTCTTGTGGCCATTCCCAAAAAAACAGATATACCGCTTTGGATATATTGGGAGGAATGACCGCTCTGGGAAAAGCAACAGCAGCCAAACTCATTGGACGACAGTTGATTCGCTGCAAAAGGAAGGGGTAAAAAGTATTCCATTGCAATAGTTATAGGGGATTCAACTGTAAGGAGAAGACTGGCTTTTCTGTGGCTGCAAATATGAGACCAGGATGGTATAGTGTCTTCCTGGTGCGAGGGTAAGGATGTCTCAGAGCGGCTACAGGATATTCTGAAGGGGGAGGGTGAACAGCCAGTGATCGTGGTACACACATCGGTATAAACAACATCGGTTAAAGAAGAGATGAGGTTCTAAAAGCAGAATACAGGAAGCTGGGAAGAAAGTTAAGAAATGGGACCTGAAAAGTAGTGATCTCAGGATTACTATCGGTGCCACATGCTAGTCAGAATAGAAATGACAGGATGTTTCAGATATACGTGACTGAAAAGATGGTGTTGGGGGAGGGTTTCAGATTCCTGGGGTATTGGGACTGGTTCTGGAGGAGTGAGACCTGTACAAATTGTACAGGTTACACCAGTCCAAAGATGTGCAGGTTAGGTTGATTGGCCATGCTAAGAAATTGCCCCTTAGTGTCCAGGGTAGTGAAGGTTGGAGGGATTAGTGGGTATAATAACTGGGGGTAGGGCTTGAGCGGGATTGTGTTCAGTGCAGACTCGATGGGCCAAGGGGCCTCTTTCTGTACTGTAGGGTTCTATAGTTTTATGGACAGGACTGGGACTGATGTCTGAGAGGGAGCATTTGCGAGAGTGGTTGAGGAGGATTTAAACTAATGTAGCAAGGGGATGGGAACCGATGTAAGGAGTGAGAGAAGGAAGGAGCAAGGACAAAACCAGAAGGTCACAAAGGAAATAAGAAAAGTGACAGACAGAAACCGAGGACAAAGTTCAAAAGGGTGATAGAGAAAAATACTGGGAGCAAGGTGAACAATGTTAAAAAGACAAGCTTAAAGACTCGTTGCTTTAATAGGAGGAACATTTGCAATAAAGTGGATGAATTAATCACACAGATAGATATAAACAGGTACGATATAATTGGGATTATGGACACATGGCTGCAGGGTGACCAGGGATGGGAATTGAATGTCCCAGGGGATTCAGTATTTAGGAAGGACAGGCATAAAGGACAAAGTGGTGGAGTGGCACTGCTGGTTAAAGAGGAAATTAGCACAATAATAAAGGATATTAGCTTTGACAATATATAGTCTGTCTGGGTAGAGCTGAGAAATATCAAGGAACAAAAAACATTAGTGGATGTCATATATAGACCTCAAACTCAGGAATGGTATTAAACACAAAATTAGAGATGCATGTGATAAGGGAATATTTGTGATCATGGATGATTTTAATCTGCATATAGATTGGACAAATCAAATTAGCCATTGTGCCAAAGAGAAGGAATTCCTGGAGTGTATACGGGATAGTTTTTTGGCGAATGTGGGGAACTAGCTAGAGAGCAGGCCATCTGAGACTGAGTACTGTGTAATGGGAAGGGAATCATTGCCAATCCAGCTGTACAAGACCCCTTGGGGATGAGTGACCATAACATGACAGATTTTGTTTTTATCCAGATGGTGAGTGAAGTAGTTGATTCAGAGACTAGGGTGCTGAACCTTCATAAAGGAAACTATGAGGATGAGGTTTGAATTGCCTCGGTAGATTGGGAAGAGAAACTTAAAGGGATAACAGTGGATAGGCCATGACAAACATTCAAAGAACGCATGGGGGAACTGCAACAACTGTTTATTCCTGTCTGGCACAAAAACAAAGTGGGTAAGGGTGTCAATCCATGGCTTATAAGGGAAATTAGAGAGAGTATTCATTCTAAGGAAGAAGCATATAGATTGGCCAAAAAAAAAATTAGGTTTGAGGATTGGGAGCAGTTCAGAATTCAGCAAAGAAGGATGAAGGGATTGATTAAGAAGGGGAAAATTAAGCTTGCAGGGAACATAAATACTGATACGAAGATGTCTATAGATATAATAAGAGAAAGAGGCTGATGAAGACAAATGTGAGTCCCCTATAGATAAACGGGGGAATATATAACAGGGGACAAAGAAATGGCCAAGCAATTGAATGTGGAGATGCCGGCGATGGACTGGGGTAAACACGGTGAGAAGCCTCACAACACCGGGTTAAAACCAACTGTTAGAGTTTAAGCTGGTATTGTGAGACTTTTTGCTAAAGTGATCAACTGAATACATACTTTGGTTCTGTCTTCACAAAAGAGGACAGAAATCAGATGCCAGAAATATTGGAGAATGCAAGACTTAGTGAGAGGGAAGGACTGAAGGAGATCAATATTACTGGAGAAATGGTGCTGGGAAAATAGATGGGATTGAAGGTGGATAAATCCCCAGGGTCTGATAATCTACATCCCAGAGTACTGAAGGAAGTGGCTCTAGAAATAGTGGATGCATTGGTGGTCATCTTCCAGGATTCTATAGACTCTGGACAGTCCCTGCAGATTGGAGGGTAGATAATGTCACTCCAATATTCAAAAAGGAAGTAGAGGGAAAACAGGGAATTACATTTGATTTTGATTTGGTTTATTATTGTTTATTAATATTAGAGTTGTGGACCAGGTGTAGTGTGCCAAAATTTGTAGATGACAATAAGATGGGTGGAAGAGCAAAGTGTACAGAGGACACTGCAAGTCTGAAAAGGGATAGAGATAGTCTTATTGACTTGGTGAGGGGCTGACAGATGGAGTACAATGTTGGTAAATGTGATATCATCCATTTTGGGAGGAATAACAGTAAAATGGACTTCCATTTAAATGGTAAAAAATTGCAGCATGCTACAGTGCAGAGGGACCTGTGTGTTCTTGTGCAGGAATCATAAGGAATTGGTTTGCAGGTCCAGCAGGTAATTAAAAAGGTAAATGGAATTTTATCCTTCATTGCTAGAGGGATGGAGTTTAAAAACAGTGAGGTTATGTTACAGCTGTATAAGGTACTGGTGAGGTCACACCTGGAGTTACTGTGTACAGTTTTGATCTTTTTATTTGAGAAAGGATATACTGGCACTGGAGGGGATGCTGAGGAGATTCACTCGGTTGATTCTGGAGTTGAGAGAGTTGGCTTATGAGGAGAGACCGAGTAGACTGGGGCTACACTCATTGGAATTCAGAAGAATGAGGGGAGATCTTATAAAAATACATAAGAGTATGAAGGGAATAGATAAGATAGAAGCAGGGAGGTTGTTTCCACTGGAGGGTGATAGTAGAACTAAGGGACATGGCCTCAAAATAAGGGGAAGCAGATTTAGGACTGAGTTGAGGAGGAACTTCTTCACACAAAGGGTTGAGAATCTGTGGAATTCTCTGCCCGGTGAAGCAGTTGAGGCTACCTCATTGAATGTTTTTAAGGTAAGGATAGATAAATTTTGAACAGTAAAGGAATTAAGGGTTATGGTGAGTGGGCGGGTAAGTGGAGCTGAATCTACAAAAAGATCAGCCATGATCTTATTGAATGACGGAGCAGGATCGAGGGGTCAGATGGCCGATTCCTGCTCCTAGTACTTATGACCTTTTGTAGTTTCTTGTGGTCTTGGGCAGAGCAAGAGCCATACCAAGCTGTGAAACAACCAGAAAGAATGCTTTCTATGGTGCATCAGTAAACAGAGATCAGTAAGCTTAACATCGGTAAGAGAGAAAATTCTTCATTCCATCATTATCAGGAGGGTTTAAACGAGTTTGGCAGGGGAGTGGGGTCTAAAGCAATACGGAGACAGAAGAGAAGTTTGAGGAGAGCATGGAAGTTAAAGAGAGCACATTATTTAGTAAAGGCAGTGTCAGTAATCCTAATAGTAGACAGAGCAGGCAAAAGCAGGGCAGAGAGCAAGGGAAGTCCAGATTAAACTGCATTTATTTCAATGCAAGAGGCCTGATGGGCAAGGCAGATGAACTCAGGGTGTGGATGGTTACGTGGGAGTGGGATATTATAGCAATTACTGAAACATGGCTAAGGGAGGGACAGGACTGTCAGCTCAATGTTCCAGGGTACAGATGATATAGGAAAAATAGAATAGGAGATAAGAGAGGAAGGAGAGTTGTACTTTTTGATTAGGGAAAGCATCATGGCTGAACTGAGGGGGGATATATCCACTGAGTTTATATGGGTAGAACTGAGAAATAAGAAGGGAGAAATCACTTTGATAGGGTTGTAATATAGGCCCCCAAATAGTCAGCTGGAAATTGAGGAGCAAATATGGAAGGAGATTACAGATAGCTCCGAGAAAAATAGGGTGGCAATAGTTAGAGATTTTAATTCATAACATTGACTGGGACAGCCATAGTATTAGAGAGTTGGATGGAAAGAAATGTGTTGAGTGTATTCAGGAGGAATTTCTCATTTGGTATACGGATGGCCTGACTATAGAGAGGGGGCAAAACTTGACCTCCCCTTGGAAAATAAGGAAAGGCAGGTGACAGAAGTGTTAGTGAGGGACCACTTTGGGACCAGTGACCATAATTCTATTGGTTTTAAGAAAGCTATGGAGAATGATAGGTCTGTCCCAAAAGTTAAAATTGTAAATTGAGACAAAGCCAATTTTGATGGTATCAGACAGGAACTTTCAAAAGTTAATTGGGGGAATCTGTGGGAAGGAAAAAGGACATCTGGTAAATGGGAGGCTTTCAAAAGTGTATTAACCAGGTTTCAGGGTAAACACATTCCTCTCTGAGTGAAGGGCAAGACTAGCAGAAGTCAGGAACCCTGGAAGACTCGGGATATTGAGGACCCGGTGAAGAAGAAACAATGGGCAAATGACATGCGTAGGCAGCTGGGATCAGGTGAATCCCTACAAATCAGGAGGGCAAAAAGGGGACACAAGATTGTTTTAGAACATAGAACATAGAACTCTACAGCACAAACAGGCCCTTCGACCCACAAATTGTGCCGATCATATCTATACCTACCAGGCCATAGAACTATCTGTAACTCCCAATCCCATTAAATCCCATATACTCATCCAGAAGTCTTTTAAAAGACCCCAGCGAGTTTGTCTCTACCACCACCGACAGCAGCCGATTCCATTCACTCACCATCCTCTGAGTGAAAAACTTACCTCTAACATCTCCTCTGTACTTACCCCCCAGTACCTTAAACCTGTGTCCTCTCGCAGTGACCATTTCAGTCCTGGGAAATAGCCTCCGAGAATCCACCCTATCTATTCCTCTCAACATCTTATAAACCTCTATCAGGTCGCCTCAACCTTCGTCTCTCCAGTGAGAAGAGTCCCAGCTCCCTCAACCTATCTTCATAAGGCCTGCCTCCCAATCCAGGCAACATCCTCGTAAATCTCCTTTGCATCCTTTCAATAGCTTCCACATCCTTCCTATAGTGAGGCGACCAGAACTGCACACAGTACTCCAAGTGGGGTCTGACAAGAGTCTTATAAAGTTTTGGCAGATAAGGCAAAGGAGAATTCAAATGCAAATACAGAAAGGGTAAAAGAGTAATTAGGGAGAGAGGGCTCTTAAGGATCAACAAGATTATTTATTTGTGGATCCACAAGAGATAGGTGAGATCCTAAATGAATATTTCCCATCAGTATTTACTGTTGAGAAAAGTGTGGATGTTAGGGAACCTGGGGAAATAAATAGCGATGTCTTGAGGAGTGTACATATTACAGAGAAGGAGGTGCTGGAAGTCTTAAAGTGCACCAAGGTAAATAAATCCCTGGGACCTGATGAAGTGAATCCCAGGACATTGTGTGAGCCTAAGGACGAAATTGCTGAGATATTTGAATCATCGATAGTCACGGGTGAGGAGCCTGAAGATTGGAGAGTGGCAAATGTTGTGCCTTTGTTTAAAAAGGGCTGCAGGGAAAAGCCTGGGAACTACATCTGTGGTGGGTAAATTATTGGAAGGTATTTTGAGAGACAGGATCTACAGACATTTAGAGATGCAAGGACTGATTAGGGACGGTCAGCATGGCTTTGTGAGTGGAAAATCATGTCTCACAAATTTGATTGAGCTTTTTGAAAAGATAACCAAGAAGGTAGATGAGGGCAGTGCAGGTGATGTTATCTGCATGGACTTCAGCAAGGCCTTTAACAAGGTACTGCATGGTAGGTTGTTGCATAAGGTTAAATCTCACAGGATCCAGGGTGAGGTATCTAAATGGATACAAAATTGGCTTCTTGACAGAAACCCGAGGGTGGTTGTAGAGAATTGTTTTTCAAACTGGAGGCCTGTGACCAGCGGTGTGCCTCAGGGATCAGTGCTGGGCCCACTGTTATTTGTCATTTATATTAATGATTTGGATGAGAATTTAGGAAGCATGGTTAATAAGTTTGCAGATGACATTAAGATTGATGGCATAGTGGACAGTGAGGAAGGTTATTTCCAGTTGCAACGGGATCTTGATCAATTGGGCCAGAAATGGTATTATAGAAAGTATATTATTGAACAAGAAAGAGTGCAGAAAAAAATTTACTAGGATGCAACAGGATTGAATTATAAAGATAGGCTGGATAGACTGGATCTTTTTCTCTGGGGTAGGAAGCTTGGGGGGTGATCTTATAGAGGTCTACAAAATAATGAAGAGCACTGATCAACTAGATAGTCAATATCTTTTCCGAAAGGTAGGGGAATCTAAAAACTAGACAGCATATGTTTAAGGTGAGAGAGGAGAGGTACAAAAATGTTCAGAGGGGCAATTTTTTCACACACAGGATGGTGAGTGCCTGGAACAAACTGCCAGGTGTAGTAGTAGAGACAAGTACAATTTTGTCTTTTAAAAAACATTTAGATAGTTACATGGGCAAGATGAGTTAGACGGATATGGGCCAAATGTGGCCAATTGGGATTAGCTTAGGGGTTTTAAAAAAAGGGCAGCATGGACAAGTTGGGCTGAAAGGCCTGTTTCCATCCTGTAAACCTCAATCTATCTATTCCTCAAAACCTCTTTGTTAAGGAGAGGTCGTGTCTTACACATCTGGTAGAATTTTTTGAAGAGGTGACAAAAACGGCTGACAAAGGACGAACCATTGATAGAACATAGAAAATAGAACATTACAGCACAGAACACGCCCTTCGGCCTTCGATGTTGCGCCGACCAATATAAAAAGCAATGCCCCTCCAAACTAAACCATTCCCTTCTCTTCCATATACTTATCAACTAACCTCTTAAACGCCACCAAACTTGGCGCATCTACAACTGCTGCAGGCAGGGCATTCCACTCCCGAACCACCCTTTGGGTAAAGAACCTACCTCTGATATCCGTCCTATAACTATCACCCCTTAATTTAAAGCTGTGTCCCCTCGTGCTAGCTTTCTCCATCCTAGGAAAAAGGCTATCACTGTCCACCCTATCTAAACCTCTAATCATCTTATATGTTTCGATTAGGTCCCCTCTTAGCCGCCTCCTTTCTAACGAAAACAACCTCAAATCCCTCAGCCTCTCCTCATAAGACCTCCCCTCCATACCAGGCAACATCCTGGTAAACCTCCTTTGTACCCTCTCCAATGCCTCCACATCCTTCTTATGATGTGGGGACCAGAACTGCACACAATACTCCAAGTGAGTATGAGTTATAGGACGGATATCAGAGGTAGGTTCTTTACTCAAAGAGTGATTAGGGAGTGGAATGCCCTGCCTGCAGCTGTTGTAGATGCGCCAAGTTTGGTGGCGTTTAAGAGGTTAGTTGATAAGTATATGGAAGAGAAGGGAATGGTTTAGTTTGGAGGGGCATTGCTTTTTATTTTGGTCGGCACAACATCGAAGGCCGAAGGGCCTGTTCTGTGCTGTAATGTTCTATGTTCTATGTTCTAAGTGCGGCCGCAGTAGAGTTTTGTACAGTTGCAACATGACGTTGCGGCTCCGAAATTCAATCCCTCTACCAATAAAAGCCAAGACTCCATATGCCTTCCTAACAACCTTCTCGACCTGACTGCCTACTTTCAGGGATCTATGCACATTCACACCAAGATCCCTCTGTTCATCTAGACTACTAAGAATCCTACCATTTGCCCTATACTCTACACATTTATTATTTCTGCCATAGTGCATTACCACACACTTTTCCACATTAAACTCCATTTGCCACCTCTCGGCCCAGCTCTGCAACTTGTCCAAGTCCCTCTGCAAACTATAACTCCCCTCTTCACTATCTACCACTCCACCGACTTTAGTGTCATCTGCAAATTTACTAATCCATCCTTCAATACCCTCATCCAGATCATTTATAAAAATTACAAACAGCAGGGGCCCCAAAACAGACCCCTGAGGTACACCACTTGTCACCGAACTCCACGATGAATATCTCCCATCAACCACCACCCTCTGTCTTCTATCTGCTAGCCAATTCCTAACCCAATTAGCTAAATCACCCTCTATCCCATACATCTGCATTTTCTGCAGAAGTCTTCCATGGGCCACCTTATCAAACGCCTTACTAAAGTCCATATATACCACATCAACCGCCTTACCCCCATCCACCTCCTTAGTCACTTTTTCAAAAAACTCAATGAGGTTAGTAAGGCACGACCTACCCTTCACAAAACCATGCTGACTATCTCCAATCAATTCATTACTCTCTAAATAACTATAAATCCTATCCCTAATTATTCTCTCCAACACTTTGCCCACCACAGAAGTAAGACTCACTGGCCTATAATTCCCGGAAGGTCTCTCTTCCCCTTCTTGAACAACGGGACCACATTCGCTATCCTCCAGTCCTCCGGAACCACACCCGTAACCAACGAGGACCTGAAGATCAGAGCCAGAGGCTCTGCAATCTCCTCTCTTGCCTCCCAGAGAATCCTAGGGTAAATCCCGTCCGGCCCAGGTGACTTATCCAACTTCAAACCCTCGAGAATATCTAGCACATCCTCTCTATCTACTTCGATACCTTCCAGTTTGCTACCCTGTACCTCAGTGTTCTCCATAACTACATTTACATCACCCTGCGTGAATACCGAAGAGAAATATTTATTCAGTACCTCTCCAATCTCCTCAGGCTCCACGCACAACTTCCCACTGCTGTCTATGACTGGCCCTAATCTTGCCCTAACCAATCTTCTATTCTTAACATATCTAAAGAAATGTCGTCTATATGGATTTCAGTAAGGCGTTTGACAAAGTACCTCATGGGAGGTGAGTTGAAAAGGTCAAGGCTCATGGGATACAAGGACAGGTAGCTAGATGGATAAGTAACTGGCTTGGTAATAGGAGACAGAGAGTAATAGTGGAAGGGTATTTTTCTAGCTGGAGGTCAGTCACTAGTGGTGTGCCGCAGGGCTCGGTACTGGGACCTCTTCTATTTGTAATATATATAAATGACTTGGAAGAGGGAGTAAGTGGAGTGATCAGCAAGTTTGCAGACGATACAAAGATGGCTGGACTTGCGGGTAGTGAGGAGCATTGTCAGGCGATGCAGCAGGACATAGATAGGCTGGTAGCTTGGGCAGATAGATGACAGATGGAATTCAATCCTGATAAATGTGAGGTGATGCATTTTGGGAGAAAGAATGTAGGGGGAGGTATATGATAAAGTGTAGACCTATTAAGAGTATAGAAACGCAGAGGGACCTGGGGGTGCAGGTGAACAAGTCTCTGAAGGTGGCAGAGCAAGTGGAGAAGGTTGTGAAGAAAGCATATAGTATGTTAGCCTTTATAGGAAGGGATATAGAGTACAAGAGCTGGCCTTTAATGTTGCAGTTGTATAAAACGTTGGTTCGACCTCATTTGGAATACTGCGTCCAGTTCTGGTCGCCTTACTACCGGAAGGACATGGAGACTCTGGAGAGAGTGCAGAGGAGATTTACCAGGATGCTGCCTGGTATGGAAGGTCTGAGTTATGAAGAGAAGTCAGATAAATTGGGGCTGTTTTCTTTAGAAAGATGTAGACTGAGAGGAGATCTAATAGAGATGTACAAGATTATGAGAGGTATAGATAGAGTAAACAGGGTTAAGCTTTTTCCTAGGATGGACTCAAATAGCACGAGGGGTCACAGGCTTAGGATGAGGGGGGTAAGGTATAATTTGGATGCTAGAGGGAGTTTTTTCACACAGAGGGTGGTGGGGGTATGTAATGCGCTGCCAAGTAAAGTGGTGGAGGCTGGTACTCTGGAGTTATTTAAGAACTACTTTGATGGGCACATTAACAGAATGGGGATGGAGGGATATAGAAGATATAAAATAGGGATCAGGGGGCTTGGGAATCCCTGCTAAGTGTGTAAATAGACGATGATATTGATGTACTTGTTTTTATCGTACAGGTGCTTTGGTCCACCTTGTTGTCTAATGAGGGGCAAACACGCGATGGGTCGTGAGAGGGCTGCTCTTGGATTTTTTTTTCCCCGAGAGTATCCTGGTGCTTCACGTCGTTAGTGTACGTTTGACCTGGACCATTTGATGGGCAACATGACAGCTCAGTGACTATCGCTGTGCTGTGCAGATACATGGATTTGGGCCTGTGTCTGTGGGAGTTTGCGCATTCTCCCTGTGCTTGCGTGGATTTTCTCCGGGTGCTCCGGTTTCCTCCCACATCCCAAAGATGTGCTCTTAGGCTAATTGGCAGAACAGATTCTCCCTAAATTGTCTCAAATTTGGTTCCAATAAACACAGACAAGGATCACGGGTGGAAATGGGAACATTGGGGTGGCGGCGTGGGCTCGTTGGGCTGAAGGGCCTGTTTCCCGTGCTGTTTTGTTCTTTGTTCTTTGTTGATTCCTTCCTGTGTTTTCTGCTTTTACTTCAGATTTTCAGATTTATTTGATATTTTCTCTGTGTTCTTCTGGCGAAGATTCCACCTCATTGAAATTCATTCACTCTTTCCTCCTCTGGCTTACCAGTGTCCTTTTGATTTTCACTATCTCATTCACAGTTCACAATGGTTCTAAGTTTCATATCATCCACATATTTTGAAACTAATCTCGCTGCACCAGAATCCGGGTCATTAATACTTAAAAACAAGGGTCCCAACACTAACCCACAGAAAATCCATAGAGAATTTTCCTTCTACCTGGAAACTAGCATTAACCATTGCTCTCTATTTCCTCTTACTCAGCCCTGTTTTATATCCACTTTGCTGCTGCCCCTTTTAGTTCATAAACTGTAACATTTCTCACAAGTCTGTTGTGTGGCACTTTATCAAATTCCTTTTGGAAATCTAAGTACATTGCATCAACAACGTTACCTTCAGCGACTCTCGATGTTATCTAATCAAATGTTCTAGTAAGTTAGACAAACCTGATTTTCCTTTAACAAGTCCATGCTGGCTTTCCTTAATTAGCTTGCACCTGTCCGAATGATTGTTAATGTTGTTCCTAATTATTATTTTGAGATGTTTTCCACCATCAAAAGTTAAATTGACTGGCGTGTAGTTTCTGGGCTTTACACCCTTTTCAGAAAGATCCCTAATTGTCTAAACTCTTCCTTCACCATCATTCACTGTTTAGGTGGGTGCCTGTGAAAGTTTTTGGCATTCGCTTTCATGTCAGCTGCCAGTCTTTTTTCAAACTCTCTCCTTGCATCTCTTACTTGCTTTTTCACCTCACCTCTGAGCTTCTATATTCAGCCTGGTTCTCTATTATGTGATCCATCTGACATCTGTCCTAAACGCACCTTTTCTTTGATATCTTACTCTCTACTGGCATCCAGGAAACTCTGGATTTGTTTGGTTGCCCTTTCCCTTTCCAGGGATTATGCATTGACTCGGACTGAACTTTCTTTTCTGAAGTTATCCATTTTTCATTCTTACCTAATTGAAGTTGGCTTCCTTCTAGTTAATTATTCTTACTCTAGATTGTGCTTTGTCCTTTTCCACCCTCTTCCCCTTTCTTTCCTTTATTATCATGCAATTATAGAAGTACCACACAGAGAAGGCTATATAGTCCATCAAGCCTGTGCTAATAACAATCCCCCCCAGGCCCCATTCCTGTAATCCCATGTATTTACTTTGCTAGTTCCTCTGTCATTAAGGGACAATTAACATGGCCAATCCACTGAACCACATATCTTTGGATATCTTTGGAAAAGTAAAAGGATAAGAAGAGAAGGAATAGGCCCTATAAAAGGTGAAGGGGGAAAAGTCTGTGTGGATCTGGAAGAAATGGCAGAGGTGCTTAACGAGAACTTTGCCTCGGTATTCACGGTGGAAAGTGAACTGGGAGATTGCACTGCAGGTTTGAGGCATACGGAAAAGATTGAGTATGTGGATGTTAGGAAAGAGGATTTGTTAGACCTGTTAAATTCTATCAAGATAGACAAGTTGCCAGGTCCGGATGGGATGTACCCCAGGTTATTGTGGGAGGTGAGGGAAGTGGTTGCAGAGCCCCTGGCGATGATATTTGCGTCGTCCATGGAAACGGGAGAGGTTCTGGAGGATTGGAGGATTGCGGATGTGGTTCCTATCTTTAAGAAAGGGAACAGGGATAGTCCAGGAAATTACTGACCGGTGAGTTTGACTTCAGTGGTTGGTAAGCTGATGGAGAGGCTTCTGAGGGATAAGATATATGAACATTTGGAGAAGTTTAGAATGATCAGAAATAGCATGGTTTTGTCAAGGACAGGTCGTGCCTTACGAGCCTAGTTGAGTTCTTCAAAAATGTGACTGAACACATTGACGAAGGAAGGGCGGTGGACATAGTGTACATGAACTTTAGTAAGGCATTTGATAAGGTCCCCCATGCAAGACTTCTTGAGAAGGTGAGAGGGCATGGGATCCAAGGTGCTTTGGCCTTGTGGATCCAGAACTGGCTTGCCTGCAGAAGGCAGAGAGTGGTTGTGGATGGGTCTTGTTCTGCATGGAGGTCGGTAACCAGTGGAGTGCCCCAGGGATCTGTTCTGGGACCCCTGCTGTTTGTCATTTTCGTAAATGACCTGGATGAGGAAGTGGAGGGATGGGTTAGCAAGTTCGCCGACGATACAAAGATCGGTGGTGTTGTGGATGGTCTGGAGGGATGTCAAAAGTTGCAGCAGGACATAGACAGGATGCAAGACTGGGCGGAGAAGTGGCAGATGGACTTCAACGAGGATAAATGTGTAGTGGTCCATTTTGGCAGGAATAATGAGATGAAGGAGTACAATATAAGGGGTAGGAGTCTTAGCTGTGTTGTAGAGCAGAAGGATCTCGGGGTCAGGGTCCATAGGACTCTTAAATCGGCCTCGCAGGTGGAGGAAGTGGTCAAGAAGGCGTACGGTGTACTGGCCTTCATTAATCGAGGAATAGAGTTTAGAAGTCAGGAGGTAATGATGCAGCTCTATAAGACTCTTGTCAGACCCCACTTGGAGTATTGTGTGCAATTCTGGTCGCCTCACTATAGGAAGGATGTAGAGACTATTGAGAGAGTTCAGAGGAGATTTACAAGTATGCTGCCTGGATTGGGAGGCAGGCCTTATGAAGATAGGTTGAGGAAGCTGGGACTCTTCTCACTGGAGAGACGTAGGTTGAGAGGTGACCTGATAGAGGTTTATAAAATGTTGAGAGGAATAGATAGGGTGGATTCTCAGAGACTATTTCCCCGAGCTGAAGTGGTCACTACGAGAGGACACAGATTTAAGGCGCAGGGAAGCAAATACAGAGGAGATGTTAGGGGTAAGTTTTTCACTCAGAGGGTGGTGAGTGAATGGAATCAGCTGCCGTCGGAGGTTGTTGAGGCGAACTCGCTGGGGTCTTTTAAAAGACTTCTGGATGAGTATATGGGATCTAATTGGATAGTGGGTTATAGATAGGTCTGCGGTTGGTAGGTATAAATGTGATCGGCGCAACTTGTGGGCCGAAGGGCCTGTTTGTGCTGTAGTGTTCTATGTTCTATGTTCTACGTTCTATGAAATGAGAGGAAGTTTTTCTTCCTGAACAGCAGTGTCCTTCCTGTCAGACACCCAGCTGAGATATTTATCTGGAACTTCGACCAAGATGGCATTTTCTGAGCAAAAAGCCCTGGTTGTGATTTATATTTATATTTACATTCTTAACATTGACACATCTATTCTTATAATCAGCAAGTGTGACAAAGCACTGGGCATGTGTTTATTTTTAGGATTAAAATGCATCTTTGGAAATCATCTTTTTAAATGAAGGTGTAACTTTCACTCCAAGTTAGTGATGGAAGTATTGACGTCAGTGAGATATTATTGAATATTCATTATCGTACCATTTTTAACCAATTGTTCCTGTTAGATATCGGAACACATTCTCATTCTGACATTTTGCCATCTATACATCAATAGAACATTTAGAAATCAAAGATTTGTGTGCAACATGTTTGGTGATGTGTGTTTGCAGTTTGTGCTGATGAGAAAAGCAAGCTCATTCCGAGTGTGTTGTGTGAATTCAGATAATATCTTCTCGAGGCAAAGATCAGAGATTTCAGCTTAATGTATAAATTGAATAGAATCATAGAAACCCAACAGTGCAGAAAGAGGCCATTTAGCCTATCGAGTCTGCACTGACCACAATCACACCCAAGCCCTAGAACCATATCCCTATATGTTTACCCATTAATCTCTCTAACCTCTGCATCTTAGGACACTAAGGGGCAATTTTAGCATGGCCAATCAACTGATTCACACATCTTTGGACTGTGGGAGGAAACCAGAGCACCCAGAGGAAACCCATGCAGACACGAGGAGAATGTGCAAACTCCACACAGACGGTGACCCAAGCCAGGAATTGAACCCAGGACCCTGGAACTGTGAAGCAGCAGTGATAACCATTGTGTCACCGTACTGCCCATTTACTACCTAAATGAAGCAATGTTTCGAATTGACTGAGTTATAATTCATTAAGAGCATTGAGACCAGTGTTTGACTTCAGTGGTAGGGAAACTGTTAGAGGGGATTCTTAGAGATAGGATGTATAGGAGTTGCGATCTGATTAGGGATACGCAACATGGCTTTGTTAAGGGGAGGTCGTGCCTTACGAACCTAGAGAATTCTTTGAGGAGGTGACAAAAACGGTTGATGAAGGGCGAGCCGTTGATATCGTTCATATGGATTTCAGTAAGGCGTTTGACAAAGTCCCTCATGGGAGGTTAGTTGAAAAGATATCCCTCATGGGATACAAGGACAGGTAGCTAGATGGATAAGTAACTGGTTTGGTAATAGGAGACAGAGAATAATAGTGGAAGGGTGTTTTTCTAGCTGGAAGTCGGTCAATAGCGGTGTGCCGCAGGGCTCGGTACTGGGACCTCTTCTATTTGTAATATATATAAATGACTTGGAAGAGGGAGTAAGTGGTGTGGTCAGCAAGTTTGCAGATGACATGAAGATAGCTGAACTTGTCAGGTGATGCAGCAGGACATAGATAATATGTTGGCATATTGGGCAGATAAATGGTAGATGGAATTTAATCCTGATAAATGTGAGGTGATGAATTTTGGGAGAAAGAATGTAGTGGGGAGGTTTATGATAAAGGGTAGACCTATTAAGAGTATAGAAATGCAGAGGGACCTGGGGGTGCAGGTGAACAAGTCTTTGAAGGTGGCAGTACAGGTGGAGAAGGTTGTGAAGAAAGCATATAGTATGCTAGCCTTTATAGGAAAGGGTATAGAGTACAAGAGCTGGCCTTTAATGTTGCAGTTGTATAAAACGTTGGTTAGACCTCATTTGGAATACTGCATCCAGTTCTGGTCGCCTTACTACCAGAAGGACGTGGAGACTCTGGAGAGAGTGCAGAGGAGATTTACCAGGATGCTGCCTGGTATGGAAGGTCTGCCTTACGAGGAAAGGTTAGGCAAATTGGGGCTGTTTTCCTTAGAAAGACGTAGACTGAGAGGAGATCTAATAGAGGTGTACAAGATTATGAGGGGTATAGATAAACAGAGGTAAACTTTTTCCTAGGCTGGGTACAATAATTACGAGGGACCATGGGCTTAAGGTGAAGGGGGCGAGATATAATTTGGATGTTAGAGGGAAGTTTTTTGCACAGAGGGTTGTGGGGTATGGAATGCACTGCCAAGTAAGGTGGTGGAGGCAGGCATGCTGGAGTTATTTAAGGGATACCCAGATAGATGCATGAGCTGATTAGAGATGGAGGGATATAGAAGACTGTTTTAAATAGCGATCAAGAGCTTTAGAACATAGAACATTACAGCACAGAACAGGCCCTTCGGCCTTCGATGTTGCGCCGACCAATATAAAAAGCAATGCCCCTCCAAACTAAACCATTCCCTTCTCTTCATATACTTATCAACTAACCTCTTAAACGCCACCAAACTTGGCGCATCTACAACTGCTGCAGGCAGGGCATTCCAATCCCGAACCACCCTTTGGGTAAAGAACCTACCTCTGATATCCGTCCTATAACTATCACCCTTAATTTAAAGCTGTGTCCCCTCGTGTTAGCTTTTTCCATCCTAGGAAAAAGGCTATCACTGTCCACCCTATCTAAACCTCTAATCATCTTATATGTTTCGGTCAGGTCCCCTCTTAGCCGCCTCCTTTCTAACGACAACAACCTCAAATCCCTCAGCCTCTCCTCATAAGACCTGCCTTATGAGGGACATTCCTGGGAATTAATTGATTCCGATGAACTTTCCAACATACTTTTCCGGCTCATTTGCTTTACTTTTGAGCTTCTGGGGATTTCCCTGAATGTGTGATAAGATGTGCATGTTATTGATGTTTTTCTCTTTTATTCCACAGGTACTTTGGTCCGCCTTGTTGTCTAACAAGGGGCATACGCGCGATGGGTCATGAGAGGGCTGCTCTTGGATTTTTCGAGAACTACTTGTCTTTAGTGTACACTTAAACTGGACCAGCTGATGGGCAACACGACAGCTCAGTGACTATCGCTGTGCTGTGCAGATACAGAGATTTGGGTCTGTGTCTGTGGGAGTTTGCACATTCTCCCGTGTTTGCGTGGGTTTTCTCCGGGTGCTCCGGTTTCCTCCAACAACCCCAGAGATGTGCTGTTAGGCTAATTGGCAAAACAAATTCTCCCTAAATTGTCTCCCCAGTCTGGTTTCCTATGTGGATTTCTATAAACATAGACAAGGGTCATGGTGGAAGAGGGAACTCACACTGTTAAAATGGCAGTGCGGGCTCGTTATTTCCTGTGCTGTGTTGTTCTTTGTTCTTTGAGGATTCTGTGGCTAAGCAGTGACTCAGTGACTACAGACTCTACACACTTCACAATAACTAAAAGTCGACTGAAATATTTTGACATTGGGTTTTTAAAGAAATTAGGCAACTAAGTAATGAACTTTGCAAATGAAATTGGTCAAAGCCAATGCTATTGGAAATCGACCTGGTGTAAGATGATTTGTTTTGAGGCTTGCGTGGGTTTTCTCTGGGTGCTCCGGTTCCCTCCCACATCCCAAAGATGTGCTCTTAGGCTAATTGGCAAAACAAATTCTCCCTAAATTGTCTCAAATTTGGTTTTTAATCCATAGATCTATAAACATGGACAGGGATCGTGGGCAGAGGTGGGAACATCGGGGTGGCGGTGCAGGCTCGTTGGGCCGAAGGGCCTGTTTCCCGTGCTGTTTTGTTCTTTGTTCTTTGATGTTGTCTGCATGGACTTTAGCAAGGCCTTTGACAAGGTACTGCAAGGTAGGTTGTTGCATAAAGTTAAATCTCATGGGATCCAGGATGAGATGGTCAATTGGATACAAAATTAGCTCGATGACAAAGCCAGAGGGTGGGTGTAGAGAGTTGTTTTTCAAACTGGAGGCCTGCGACCAGCGGTGTGCCTCAGGGATCAGTGCTGGGCCCACATTTATTTGTCATTTATATTAATGATTTAATTGAGAATTTAGGAGGCACGGTTAGTAAATTTGCAGATGACATCAAAATTGTTGGTGGCATGGTGGACAGTGAGGAAGGGAATCTCCAATTGCAATGGGATCTTGATCAATTGGGCCAGTGGGCTGACGAATGGTAGATGGAGTTTAATTTAGACAAATGTGAGGTGAAGCATTTTGATAGATTGAACCAGGGCAGGACTCACTCAGTTAATTGTAGGGCACTGGGGAGAGTTACAGAATAAAGAGATTCAGGGGTACAGGTTCATAGCTTCTTGAAAATGGAGTCACAGGTGGATAGAGTAGTGAAGAAGGCATTCGGCATGCTTGGTTTCATTGGTTGGATCTTTGAATACAGGAGTTGGAATGTCTTGTTGAAGTTGTACAAGACATTGGTGAGGCCACATTTGGAATACTGTGTATAGTTCTGGTCACCCTATTATAGAAAGGATATAACTAAACTAGAAAGAATGCAAAAAAGATTTACTGGGATACTACTGGGACTTGATGGTTTGATTTATAAGGAGAGGCTGAATAGACTTTTTTCTCTGGAGCATAGAAGGTAGAGGGCTGATCTTATAGAGGGCTATAAAATAATGAGGAGCATAGACAAGGTAGACAGTCAATATCTTTTCCCAAAGGTAGGGGAGTCTAAAACTAGACAGCATAGGTTTAAGGTGAGAGGGGAGAGATACAAAAGGGTCCAGAGGATCACATTTTTCACACAGAGGGTGGCGAGTGTCTGAAACAAGTTGCCAGAGGCAGTAGTAGAGGCAGATAAGATGTGTTTTGGGAAATATCGACCAAATACATGCAATTGAAACAAGCTCAGAGGTTAAAAACTGGGCAGCATGGAGAAGTTGGAACGAAGGGCTTGTTTCCAAGCTGTAAACTTCTATGATTCTATGATTTCAGTCATTTCTTATTCCTAAATCTCCAAAGTCTCATTGGTTTTTTTCTCCTTCTTTTTGAACTAAAAACCAACTCCCACCAGCATCCTGCTTCAACACATCAATATCTGCTTTGTTCTCCAGAGAGCGGTATCTGTATAATAAGTATATATATATAAGTATATGGATGAGAAGGGAATGGTTTAGTTAGGAGGGGCATTGCTTTTTATTTTGGTCGGCACAACATCGAAGGCCGAAGGGCCTGTTCTGTGCTGTATTGTTCTATGTTCTATCTGCCCTCTCTCTGTCCCTCCTAGCCATTTTTATTGAGTTACTGCATTGAATGTGGAAAATGTCACTTGAAATTTCAACAAGTTTCTGCTTGAGATTCTCCCCTTGACAACCAGGTCACATTTTCTTTTAATGATGGGATATGGGTGTTGCTGGCTAGCCAGTATTTATTGCTCGCCTCTAGATGCCATTGAACTGAGTGTCTTTCTAGGAGATTTAAAAGTCATCCACGTTGCTGTGGCTCTGGAATCACATGTAGGCCAGACCAGCTCAGAATAGCAGATTTCCTTCCCTGAAGGACCAGTGAACCAGATGGTTTTTACAACAATCGACAATAGTTTCATGGTCATCAGTAGATTCTTAATTCCAGATTCTTTTCAATTTGAATTTCACCATCTGTTGTGGTAGGATTTGAACCTGGGTCCCCAGAGCATGACACTGGGTCTCTGGATTATTAGAGCCAATACCACCACACCACTGCCATTCTGTGCTGCATGTTAGGAAAAGTTGGAGCAAAGGAGACTGAGAGGAGATTTGGAATTTTGATAGAAGTGCATAAGACAGAGGCAAAACTCTTCCCATTGCTTGATGGTACATGAAGAAATGGACACAGATATAAGATTTGGGTAAAAGATATGGGGGAAATGTGAGGAAGAGGCTTTGGGAGAAGTAATGACCTGACACTCACTGTCCATGCAGGTGCTGGAAATAAAAGCAATCCATGGTTTGAAAAGGAGGATGGATGGGTATTAAAAGTAATAACTTTGCAGGGAATGAGCTGATCGGGTTGCTCCACACGGAACTGGCATGAACTCGATGGGCTGAATAGCTTTCTTCTGTAAATAATTTGATAACTATGAATAAAGATGGATTTTTCAGTAAGGTTTCGTGGCAACTATAAGTTTACAGAGGAGATTGTACTCAGTTTGATATTGGGATAAAGGCTGATCACATTTTCACAAGGGGCCTACTTTCTGCTCAGATGAGGACAAAGTTATTAATTAAATATTATCCAACTTGCGTCAGCATCTTTACATATCCTGGCAACTCCCGACCTATTAACTGTTTACCTCCTTCAGGGTTAGAGAACCAATCCCACTGTTTGCAAAGATCTGTTCAGTGCTTCTGTAAATCAGAAGAAGGCTTTGTCTCAGCACCATGACGTCTTGTAAAGATGCTTCGCACAAAACGTTGTGAATCTGTGGAATTTCCTGACCAGTGAAACAGTTGAGGCCTCATTGAATATTTCTGAGGTAAGAATAGATACATTTTTGAACAGTAAAGAAATTAAGGGTTATGGTGAGCGGGCGGGTAAGTGGAGCTGAGACCATAGAACATAGAACATTACAGCGCAGAACAGGCCCTTCGGCCCTCGATGTTGCGCCGACCAATTAAGAAAAAGCAATGACCCTCTAACCTAAACCATTCCCTCTTCATCCATAAACTTATCCACGGACCTCTTAAACGCCCCCAAACTTGGTGCATCTACAACTGCAGCAGGCAGGGCATTTTATACCCTTAGCACCCTCTGGGTAAAGAACCTACCTCTGACATCCATCCTATAACTACCACCCCTTAATTTAAAGCTATATCCCCTCATGCTAACTTTCTCCATCCTAGGAAAAAGGCTATCACTGTCCACCCTATCTAAACCTCTAATCATCTTATATGTTTCAATAAGATCTCCTCTTAGCCTCCTCCTTTCTAACGAAAACAACCTCAAATCCCTCAGCCTCTCCTCATAAGACCTGCCCTCCATACCAGGCAACATCCTGCTAAACCTCCTCTGTACCCTCTCCAATGCCTCCACATCTTTCTTATAATGTGGGGACCAGAACTGTACACAATACTCCAAGTGCGGCCGCACCAGAGTTTTGTACAGTTGTAACTGTAATAGTAACCATGAAAAGATCAGCCATGATCTTATTGAATGGCGGAGTAGGCTCGGGGGTGGGGTGGGGTCAGGTGGCAGTTCTTATGTTTTCAATGTCACAGTGACAGCAGCGTGGTCACGTAGATACTGGATTAAATGGGCACTTTAACAGACTGGCACAGTTAGTGATGTTCAGTATAGTTGTAATTAATTGTGACTGAATTTTTAGCAGATGAATTATCCCTGAAATCATTGGGCAGTGTTGTATCACAATGACATCTGGGACTGATAGACACTGAATTTTATGCTGTGACTCAATTGCTGTCATTTTCAGAAATATTATTTAATCATCTTGTGCGTTATCATGTTGCAGTTTGACCTGCAATAGGTTGTCAGCAAGACACAGGAGTGAAATCCCTAGAGCCACAGAAACATTGTTAGAATCAATCAGAAAGAATTCAGAGTTAAATCCTGTGCACATTTAATCTTTTTCCTTGTTTTTTTAAAATCTTTTTTGTCACTTCTTGTGATCTTCTGACTGAGATTTTTATCTGAGTTTCACTGGGATTGGTTCAGGTCATTTGAAGATTTTCAGATCTTGTTCCGCGGTCAGCAGAAACTTTGTTCACCATACAGACTGTCCACAACAATCTTTACAATCAACACCCAACCTTTCAGGGTCACTCTGAGAAACTTGACATCCAAAGAGTTTGCTTTTCAGGACAATGTTTCTCTGAGTTGCTGCATGAAGATTTCTCACATTACAGTGTTAATCAGCTCTGCTCCCTCTCACTCTATCAAGGCGCCCAACTTTAATGTCTTAGGCATCTTCTAAGCTGCTTCCCTGCCCTCATCCCGCCCCTGCCCCTGCCACACACCCGCCGCCCCCATCCCCGCCCCTGCCCCTGCCACTGTTCCCTCACCCCCACCCCTAGTGATCTCTGCCCCTGAGAGCACTGAGGACTCACATCTGTAAAATCACTGATTCCCTTTATAAACACTGATCTATTCCATGGGAATAAAAGAAGGAAAAGACCACTCGGTCCCTCGGCCCTGCTCCACCTATCACGCTCATGACTGAGCTGATTGTGTCCTTACATCCTGCTGGGCCAGGACTTGTACATCAGAAACTTGGCAATGATCCACCTTATCTCAAAAGACAATCATTTCATCCCAGAAATCAGCCAGATGAAACTTCTCTGAGTTTAAAAATAAAGTTTTCATGGCACGTGGATGTCGCTGATTGCTGGCATTTATTGTCCATCCCTAATTGCCCTTGCGAAGGTGAAACTGAGCCGCTGCCTTGAACCCACTGCAATCCCTGTATTGTAGGTAAACCCGCACTGCTGTTAGGGAAGAAATTCCAGATTTTGATCCAGCGACAATGAAAGAACGATGATATATTTCTGAGTCAGGATGGTGATTGACTCGGAGCGGAACTTCCAGGTGGTGGTGTTCCCAGATATCCATGCCTTTGGAAGTGGCTGTTGATGGTACACACAACTGCCAGTGTGCAGTGGAGGGAGTGGATGTTTGAGATGATGGGTGGGGTGCCAATCAAGCAAGGCTGCTTTGTCCTGGATGGTGTCGAGCTTCTTGAGTGCTGTTGGAGCTGCCCCCATCCAGGCAAGTATTCCATCACCATCCTGAGCTCCCATCACTGGCACAGGCATCGACCCCAGCTTCACTCCAAGGCCCTGCAGTCAGCCTGCTCTATGAGATGCACTTATCAATGATATCTCAGCACACTGTCAAGGATTCACAGTGTTAACTTCAGGCAATGTGACATTGGGCAGACCAAATTTCTATTGATCTGGAACTTTGTGTGAAAGGGTTACATCCTGACCAGCACTTTCAAACATAGATATGCTACTTAAGTCGGCACAGTTACTTTACACATCTGATTCCAAGCTTGTCAATTGAGATCAAGTTTAATGGTCTCAGCTTCAACAGGGTGTTGGTCATTGACATGTTTTTGCTTTTGTTTGTCCTTGTCTGTATCCTGTCACCATGAACACTCCCTCGCCCACTGTGATTGAGTAAAACCATGAGTCTGTGCTGAATCCCTCCCCCTCAGCCACCTCCCACACCAAAGCCTGTGTCCCAGACTTCCCTTCCAACTGTGCAGCCCAGTCATTGAACATAGAACATAGAACATAGAACAATACAGCACAGAACAGGCCCTTCGGCCTTCGATGTTGTGCCGACCAAAATAAAAAGCAATGCCCCTCCAAACTAAACCATTCCCTTCTCTTCAATATACTTATCAATTAACCTCTTAAACGCCACCAAACTTGGCGCATCTACAGCAGCTGCAGGCAGGGCATTCCACTCCCTAATCACTCTTTCAGTAAAGAACCTACCTCTGATATCCGTCCTATAACTCATACCCCTTAATTTAAAGCTGTGTCCCCTCGTGCTAGCATTCTCCATCCTAGGAAAAAGGCTATCACTGTCCACCCTATCTAAACCTCTAATCATCTTATATGCTTCAATAATATCCCCTCTTAGCCGCCTCCTTTCTAACGAAAACAACCTCAAATCCTTCAACCTCTCTTCATAGGACCTGCCCTCCATACCAGGCAACATACTGGTAAACCTCCTCTGTACCCTCTCCAATGCCTCCACATCTTTCTTATAATGTGGGGACCAGAACTGCACACAATACTCCAAGTGCGGCCGCACTAGAGTTGTGTACAGTTGCAACATGATGCTGCGGCTCCTAAATTCAATCCCCCTACCAATAAAAGCTAAGACTCCATATGCCTTCTTAACAACTTTATCCACTTGACTGCCTACTTTCAGGGATCTATTGACACATACACCAAGATCCTTCTGTTCCTCAACACTATTAAGAGCCATACCATTAGCCCTATACTCTACACATTTATTGTTCCTGCCAAAGTGCATTACCTCACACTTTTCCACATTAAACTACATTTGCCACCTCTCGGCCCAGCTCTGCAACTTGTCCAAGTCACTCTGTAAACTAAAACACCCCTATTCACTATCTACCACACCACCAACTTTAGTATCATCTGCAAATTTACTGATCCATCCCTCAATACCCTCATCCAGATCATTTATAAAAATTACAACAGCAGGGGCCCCAAAACAGACCCCTGAGGCACACCACTCGTCACCGAACTCCACGATGAATATCTCCAATCAACCACCAACCTCTGTCTTCTATCTGCCAGCCAATTCCTAATCCAATTAGCTAAATCACCCTCTATTCCACACATCTGCATTTTCTGTAGAAGTCTTCCATGGGCCACCTTATCAAAAGCCTTACTAAAGTCCATATATACTACATCAACCGCCTTACCCCCATTCACCTCTCTGGTCACTTTCTCAAAAAACTCAATGAGGTTAGTAAGGCATGACCTACCCTTCACGAAACCATGCTGACTATCCCCAATCAATTCATTTCTCTCTAAATAACTATAAATCCTATCCCTAATAATTCTCTCCAATACCTTGCCCACAACAGAAGTAAGACTCACTGGCCTATAATTCCCTGGAAGGTCTCTCTTCCCCTTCTTAAACAATGGGACCACATTCGCTATCCTCCAGTCCTCCGGAACCACACCCGTAACCAACGAGGACCTGAACATCAGAGCCAGAGGCTCTGCAATCTCCTCTCTAGCCTCCCAGAGAATTCTAGGGTAAATCCCGTCCGGCCCAGGGGACTTATCCAACTTCAAACCCTCAAACCTTGAAGCTGCTGGCCCAGATGAAAGCCTTAAATATGCCGCTATTTAGGGTAATCTCTGGCCCCCCTTCTCCTCGTTTCCCCTCCACTTGCCCATCTGACCTTAGTCCCTCTCTCCCCACTAATAATTCTCCCTGAAGATACGAAGCCACTTTACCAGCCTGTGGACTGTCAGCAGCTCTCGCAGTTCCACTTACCAGGGGTACACCTTCTGAAATGAGCCTTACATCATTCTGACATTAAGTGCTGTGGACACATTATTAAATGGAGGTTGGAGGTGGCGGGGGGAATTCGGGTATATGGGCTCAATAATGATATGCTAATGTATGATAATCTGTTCGCCAATGTTGAACAATGGGAAATATGGTCAGCCATCGATGGGACCAATCACATCAATGGGAAACATATCCATGGCCTTTGCGAGTATTTCCCACTCAATCCACCAAATTCCCAGAAATGAGTGCGACACAAAATCCAGCCAATATTTCCTAATCGACTGTAAATGGATTTGGGATGTTCTGAGATTTTGGAGACTGCAATATAAACACAAATTCATTCTTTCTTTCCAATAGTTTATTTGTTAAAAATGTAGATATTCCACAATGTGAAGTACAGAACATTACAATCTGTACTTCACAAAAACAATTAGCATTAACAACAGTTAAATATATTAATGTATTCATATTTTAAATCAATGCAGTAGTAAACGTTGATTTTATAACTTCCATATTTTAAATAATCTATTGATGAACTCTTATCCAATATATTTTGTTGTATATTTTTTCTTCATGGAACTTAGTTATTTAATTCAAAGAGTTATTTCTACAAAGGTCTGTTTGAAGTATATAGGAGCAGCAAAGTTAGATAATAAGTATGAAAGAAAAAGATAGATATATGTAATATATTGGCCAGAATTCTCCAGCTCTTCCCACACAGCTGTCGCTGCCAATGAGAACATAGAATTTGGTGCTCAGCCAAATCTTCATTCACTGCAGTGAGACTGGAGAATCCCAGCCGCGGGGAGGTCGGAGAATCCCAACTGTGGGCAAGCTTGGAGAGAGATCAGGAAATCCCAGCCGCGTGTGAGACTGGAGAATCCCAGCTGTGAGACTGGAGAATCCCAGCTGTGAGACCAGAGAATCCCAGTCACAGGTGAGATCAGAGAAATCTGGCCCCGTGCTGGAAATGTTAAATTTCAATCCAAGTAAAAGGAACACTGAGATTAGGAAATGAGTTTCCATAAAGAATTTGACCTCTTGTTCTGTGAACAAGGGGATTTTCACACTAACTTCATTGCAGTATTAATGTGATCCTAATAAATAAACTTTAAACATTAAAACCCTAAGTTGAGGTTCAGTGGAAAGAGTTCGAATGTTATTAAAACTCAGGCTGCTATCTGAGTGCACTCCCAGATCATATTCCTAGCTTAGACCAATTTCACCCCAATAATTTTGTTCTGGCTGTTTCTCCTTTCTCTCTATAGCTGATGTTGCCAAGTAAAGTGGTGGAGGCAGGTACTCTGGAGTTATTTAAGAAATACTTAGATGGGCACATGAACAGAATGGGAATGGAGGGATATAGAAAACTGATTTAAAATAGGAATCATCAGCCTTGGGAGTCCCTGGGAAGTGTGTAAATAGATGATGATATTGATGTAGTTGTTTTTATCCTACAGGTACTTTGGTCCACCTTGTTGTCTAACAAGGGGCATACACACGATGGGTCGTGAGAGGGCTGCTCTCGGATTTTTTTCGAGAGTATCCTAGTGTTTCACATCATTAGTTTACGCTTCACCTGGACCATTTGATGGGCAACACGACAGCTCAGTGACTATCGCTGTGCTGTGCAGATACATGGATTTGAGCCTGTGTCTGTGGGAGTTTGCACATTCTCCCCGTGCTTGCGTGGGTTTTCTCCGGGTGCTCCAGTTTCCTCCCACATCCCAAAGATGTGCTCTTAGGCTAACTGGCTAAACAAATTCTCCCTAAATTGTCTCAAATTTGGTTTTTAATCCATAGATCTATAAACATACACAGGGCTCATGAGTAGAGGTGGGAACATCGGGGTGGTGGCATTGGCTCGTTGCGCCGAAGGGCCTGTTTCCCTTGCTGTTTTGTTCTTTGTTCTTTGTTTATTCATCAATTATGAATTGCTGTAAAGTAACTAGTAATTCATCTAATTAGGATATAAAGGTACATGGATTTTTAATGTCTGTGGCATTTGTATCCTGATAAAAATAAAGCCCCTTTTATTGTGAATTTAACAATATTGCTTGCACCACAGAATAAAAATATTCACAATGATTTGTTCAGGCAATGCTTTTTCTGGTGTTTAATTTTATGATGATTGTAAAGTTTTGGTGACTGGTGGAGGTCTCACTCCCATGCTCATTGCTATCAATATTGTGATTTTAATACCAGCCATTTACATTCCAATGTAAAAATTAGATCCAGATATAGCATAGACTTCACAGCTAAAGTTTCAAAATTTAAAGAGAATGTTTAAATCATTTTGAAAATATTTCATTCTGCATTTCTGCATAATGAGTTTCAATGAAGAGATGGCCAAATATCAGGTCCAGTTAGAAACTGAGATGTGCTTTTTGGAATCATTTGTTATAAATACTGAACATTCAAGAAAAGATATTTCTGTCTGTAAACAGACGGAAGAAACAGATTAAAGCATAATTATTGGATAATTAATTCTGAACAACATTGGAAATCGCCTGAAACTAAAAAGTGGAAATCAAACAAGGAGCATTTTGGAATGAATTTAAATGTAGGAAAATCATTCCTGAAACAAAGGCAACAGAATCTATCCAATACAGTCACTGGAACGTACAGGCTTTGGTTAATTAACAAGAAGAAACAGCTTATAAGAAGCTGATTGCCAGAAAATATTCATAATTAAGGCAGTAAAATATTAGATATTGGTGAAAACTTCATCATTAATGAGTATATAAAGCCTGTCAGCATTCAGCAAAAATTTTATTCTGCAAAGTGTTAGAAGCAAGAATAATTATGTTTAACAATCACAATGCATTCACAATACAACCATTCATTACTTCATTAAAAACATGGATTTAAAGTCCTAATTCTGCCCATTGGATGTTTTGACTAAAGAATAACAATGTGGATCAATCATTACCTGGCATCCTAAAAACCATACTCCTCCTGTTCAATTCTAACTTTGTAAAAATGTGTTTACAGACTGATTTCATAAATGAAATCGAGATAAGGATACTGGAATATGGACTGGGATTATTGTTCAAGATCTTCAGTCCAACAATACACAGTAATATTCATCTTCACAATATTGTTAGTTGCTCACAATTAGAAAAGCAGCATTTCAGACAATGTCTAGCGTCTTGTTTATAGAACAAACACATCTGAAAATTTCTAAGTGCAATGTGTGTTTGCTGACAGCCTGTCTGTTCGTATTCACATATTCAGGGCAATCTCAACAGTAGCAATTTTTTTGCTTCTGTGTCGAAAGTCCAAACAATTATTGCAAAACATTCTTTGGAATCAAATTGATTCATTTTTGCAAAACAACAAATTTGATAAATGATTGTGAACCAGTCAATACAAAAGCATGCGAATTGTAATTAATTAGCATTAGTTTTAAACCAGGTTTGCTCCTATCTAAGTCCACCACTTTTGTGACTTAACTGTCAAAAGAAGTTCCTCTGAATTGATGGCAAGAACGTCTTTTTAAAAATCCCAATTACAACAAAGCTGTTAATGTAGAATTCGCATCTCCTCAAATATTTCACCTGAGGGTCATCCCGAAATGATTCACTAACAGGATCAACTCATTATGCTCGGAAAACACTCACTTACATTTGTGCTGTAGAATCTTAAACTAAACACTAAAAATCCAGGTATTCTTTCAGAATAAATAATTTATAATCTTTTGGTTTCAATGATTATAACTTAAGCACTTTGTCACTTTTTTGCAATTTGTAATCTTTTTGCACCAGTTTTCGCTATGTCTTCCACACATTTATTTTCTCCATTTTTCACACAAGAATCTCCTGTTCACTTATATGTCATTATTAATTTCCTCTTGAAGAAATCTCATAAATGACATACGGACAAAGACTAATATCTCAATGCTGAGAAAAGTCATTAGAATGGTGCAGGAATCTGAAGTTGCCATTAAAATGCAATTAGTGAACATTAATTGATCAGATATTGTGATCTTCAGATTATTCCCCTTTGAGGGAGGAAGTTCCAATTCATGGCGATATCTTCAGAGGTTTGCCATCCTTATCGTATTGGTAGACAAGCATCTTGATGCAATGGGAGTTTGCAGGAGAAATCCATGGACTGCTGGTGATGGAAAAGTTGTGGTTTGTGTAAAACTGCACTGGCTGTTTCTGACATTTAACAAAAGCCTTCAGCGTCCCAGCTGCCATTGTACGGAAACGTTTACTAATAAAGCAATAAAGGAAGAAATTGATTGTTGTGTTGAGTAAAGCGAGCATATTGGCAACATCTGACACAATGTGAACTAACCAACCGTTACTTATTGGTGATACGTAGACGTGGTAAAGGATCATTACCATCCTTGGTGCCCAGAGGATCGCAAATATGGTTGTAATAGTGAGCAAAATGGCCGTTGTTTTCCCAGTGGAATATCCCCGCATGCGAAAATGATTTTTTCTTTTAAGTTTATGAACAATAATTGAATTCAGAAGAAAGAATATTGAACATGGCACTAAGTATACAGTAAAGCAGTGGACCCAAATCAGGATCTGATGCATGGATGTACGTGTATAATTTTCAGTCCAGATGTTAGGCCACCAGTAATATGGAATGCTGGTCAATAAACAAATGATGTACACACTCAATATCACTTTCCGTGTGCGAGCTGGATACGATACTGTGTGGTACTTCAATGGGTGACATACAGCAATGTACCTGTCAATGGTTAAAGGAACAGTTATCCAAATTGATGTGTGATTGGAAGAGAATTCTAAGACTCCAATAATTTTGTCCAGTATTTGAGGCAGCTGTTCACCCAAAATGAAATCTTCAAGCAGAAAGTCAAGAAAAACGATGAAGAAAAGAACGAGGATATCTGCGGCAGCCAATGCCAGGAGATAATTGTAGGAGGATTTCTGCCTTCGAGCGACAAGCCGGGAAAGGATAATAACGGTCAGAATGTTAGCTGGGAAAAAAAGAACAGTTTATTTAGACATTGTACTGCCAACCAATTTCTCATTTCAAACTTCATGATGTGCTGAGAATACTTTATTTGCCTGAAGTAAAACTAAATTCTTTCAAATTGATTTCAGGCAAAATATTTTCTCCTTTTCAGTCAAGGCAAATTCTAAGAATTTTGTATTGCACGATCAAAAATATCCGAGACTTATAGAATCAGCTTGTCCATGCACCCTTTTTTTAAAAAACCCCTAAGCTAATCCCAATTGCCCCCATTTGGCCCACATCTCTTTATACTCATTGTACCCATGTAACTGTGTAAATGCTTTTTAAAAGATAAAATTGTACCCGCCTCTACTACTATCTCTGGCAACTTGTTCCAGACACTCACCACTCTCTGTGTGAAAAATTGCCCCTTTGGACACTTTTGTATCTCTCCCCTCTCACCTTAAATCTGTGCCCTCTAGTTTTAGACACTACTACAAAGAACAAAGAACAAAACAGCATGGGAAACAGGCCCTTCGGCCCAACGAGCCCGTGCCGCCACCCCGATGTTCCCACCTCTACCCGCGATCCCTACCTTTGGGAAAAGATATTGACTATCTACCTTGTTTATGCTTCTCATTATTTTATAGACCTCTATAAGGTCACCCCTCAGCCTCATGTGCTCCAGAGAGAAAAGTCACAGTCTATAAAACTGGTAGCAGTCCCAGTCTGTAGTTGTATAAAACGTTGGTTAGACCTTATTTGGAATACTGCGTCCAGTTCTGGTTGCCTTACTACCAGAAGGACATGGAGACCCTGGAGAGAGTGCAGAGGAGGTTTACCAGGATGCTGCCTGGTGTGGAAGGTCTGAGTTACAAGGAGAGGTTAGGCAAATTGGGGCTGTTTTCCTTCGAAAGACGTAGACTTAGAGGAGATCTGATAGAGGTGTACAAGATTATGAGGGGTATAGATAGAGTAAACAGGGTTAAGCTTTTTCCTAGGATGGACTTGAATAGCACGAGGGGTCACAGGCTTAGGGTGAGGGGTGTAAGGTATAATTTGGATGCTAGAGGGAGTTTTTTCACACAGAGGGTGGTGGGGGTATGGAATGCGCTGCCGAGTAAAGTGGTGGAGGCAGGTACTCTGGAGATATTTAAGAAATACTTAGATGGGCCCATGAACAGAATGGGAATGGAGGGGTATAGAAAACTGATTTAAAATAGGGATCATGAGCCTTGGGAGTCCCTGGGGAGTATGCAATAGATGATGATATTGATGTACTTAGAACATAGAACATAGAACAATACAGCACAGAACAGGCCCTTCGGCCTTCGATGTTGTGCCGACCAAAATAAAAAGCAATGCCCCTCCTAACTAAACCATCCCCTTCTCATCCATATACTTATCAACTAACCTCTTAAACGCCACCAAACTTGGCGCATCTACAACAGCTGCAGGCAGGGCATTCCACTCCCTAATCACTCTTTGAGTAAAGAACCTACCTCTGATATCCGTCCTATAATTCATACCCCTTAATTTAAAGTTGTGTCCCCTCGTGCTAGCTTTTTCCATCCTAGAAAAAAGGCTATCACTGTCCACCCTATCCAAACCTCTAATTATCTTATATGTTTCAATAAGATCCCCCCTTAGCCGCCTCCTTTCTAACGAAAACACCCTCAAATCCTTCAACCCCTCTTCATAGGACCTGCCCTCCATACCAGGCAACATCCTAGTAAACCTCCTCTGTACCCTCTCCAATGCCTCCACATCTTTCTTATAATGTGGCGACCATAACTGCACACAATACTCCAAGTGCGGCCGCACTAGAGTTTTGTACAGCTGCAACATGATGCTGCGGCTCCTAAATTCAATCCACCTACCAATAAAAGCTAAGACTCCATATGCCTTCTTAACAACTTTATCCACTTGACTGCCTACTTTCAGGGATCTATTGACACATACACCAAGATCCTTCTGTTCCTCAACACTATTAAGAGCCCTACCATTAGCCCTATACTCTACACATTTATGGTTCCTGCCAAAGTGCATTACCTCACACTTTTCCACATTAAACTCCATTTGCCACCTCTCGGCCCAGCTCTGCAACTTGTCCAAGTCACTCTGTAAACTATAACACCCCTCTTCACTATCTACCACTTCACCGACTTTAGTGTCATCTGCAAATTTACTGATCCATCCCTCAATACCCTCATCCAGATCATTTATAAAAAATACAAACAGCAGGGGCCCCAAAACAGACCCCTGAGGCACACCACTCGTCACCGAACTCCACGATGAATATCTCCCATCAACCACCACCCTCTGTCTTCTATCTGCCAGCCAATTTCTAATCCAATTAGCTAAATCACCCTCTATTCCACACATCTGCATTTTCTGTAGAAGTCTTCCATGGGCCATCTTATCAAAAGCCTTACTAAAGTCCATATATACTACATCAACCGCCTTACCCCCATCCACCTCTCTGGTCACTTTCTCACAAAACTCAATGAGGTTAGTAAGGCATGACCTACCCTTCACGAAACCATGCTGACTATCCCCAATCAATTCATTTCTCTCTAAATAACTATAAATCCTATCCCTAATAATTCTCTCCAATACCTTGCCCCCAACAGAAGTAAGACTCACTGGCCTATAATTCCCAGGAAGGTCTCTCTTCCCCTTCTTAAACAATGGGACCACATTCGCCATTCGTAACCGAACTTGTTTTTATCCTACAGGTGCTTTGGTCCACCTTGTTGTCTAACAAGGGGCATACACGCGATGGGTCGTGAGAGGGCTGCTCTTGGATTTTTTTTCGAGAGTACCCTAGTGCTTCACGTCGTTAGTGTACGCTTGACTTGGACCATTTGATGGGTAACATGACAGCTCAGTGACTATCGCTGTGCTGTGCAGATACATGGATTTGGGCCTGTGTCTGTGGGAGTTTGCACATTCTCCCCGTGCTTGCGTGGGTTTTCTCCGGGTGCTCCGGTTTCCTCCCACATCCCAAAGATGTGCTCTTAGGCTAATTGGCAAAACAAATTCTCCCTAAATTGTCTCAAATTTGGTTTTTAATCCATAGATCTATAAACATGGACAGGGATCGCGGGTAGAGGTGGGAACATCAGGGTGGCGGCGCGGGCTCTTGGGCCGAAGGGCCTGTTTCCTGTGCTGTTTTGTTCTTTGTTCTTTGTATTCAGCCTCTCCTTATAACTCAATCCATGAGTTTAATAATATCCTTCCTATAATAGGGTGACCAGAATTTCACACAGTATTCCAAGTGTGGCCTTAACAACGTCTTGTACAACTTCAACAAGACGTTTCAACTCCTGTATTCAATGTTCTGATCGATGAAACCAAACATGCTGAATGCTTTCTTCACCACTCTGTCCACCTGTGACTCCGTTTTCCAAGAGCTATGAACATGTACCCCTAGATCTCTTTGTTCTGTAACTCTCCCCAGTGCCCTACCATTAACTAAGTAAGTCCTGCCCTGGTTCAGTCTATCAAAATGCATCACCTCGCATTTATCTAAATTAAACTCCATCTGCTATTTGTCAGCCCATTGGCTCAATTGATCAAGACCCCATTGCAATTGGAGATAACTTTCTTCACTATCCACACTATCCACTATGCCACCAATCTTAGTGTCATCTGCAAACTTACTAACCATGTCTCGTATATTCTCATCAAGTTTTGATCTTTGTCTGAGGATAAACAAGATATAAAACAATCTCAGTCCCTTTAATTCCCTTTAATAAAGCCTGAAATGATTCAGCTGACAATGCTGGGAATGTCAGGATTCACAATCCAAGCACACTGCAGTGTTGACCCCACAGATCAAGAGAACAAAGAAAATTCCAGCACAGGAACAGGCTCATTGGCCCTCCAAGGGTGCACCGACCATGCTTCCTGACTGAACTGAAACCCCCCACCCTTCCAGGGACCATATCCGAAAGAGCAAAGAAAATTGCTAGGAAGAGCTGGTTCAATTCTGGGCTTGAGTCACTGCCTGTGTGGAGTTTGCATGTTCTCCCCATGTCTGTGTGGGTTTTCTCTGGGTGCTCTGGTTTCTTCCCATGCTACAGAAGACATGATGATTAGGATGTACTGGTTATGTTAAATTCTCTCTCAGTGTATCCAAATGGTGCCAGAGTGTGGTGACTAGGGGATTTTCGCAGTAACTTCATTGTAGGGTTAATGTAAGCCTACTTGTGACACTAATAAATACACTTTTATACTTTCACACCACTGGAAAGTCCAGTGCCTGCCCTTACTCTGGTCATGGTGGAGCAGGTGACCTTGTTGCCCTCAATTTTTGTCCATTCCCCATCCCAAGAAAGAATTGGTGAAAGAGTTGATAAATAATTTTAATCTTCATGTGTCTAACTATCTGAAACCTCTCAGGAGGTCCAACTTCCATCTTTCTGACAGTTGGTAAAATCACCTCACTGAGAGCAGCAGTCTCCAAATTTCACCTGTCAGTCTGCACTGAGCCCAGTGACCTCCCAGCTGTCCCCAGCTTGCCAATCCCCCAATGTGCTAGCACTTTCGATCAGACAAAGCAACACCAATCACTCAAGTTTCTGCAACTATTGGCTCAGGTTTAAAACATTGTGCTGGAAGCTTTAAAACTGACCTGGCCCCCAAATAAATTCTTCAATATTGTGGATTTCCCAATTCTGCTCCTTTGTGAAACTTCAAGAAGATTCTTAAAACTAAACTTTATTAATGAACTATTCCAAAGAGGGTATAGCTGTAATCTTACTGTTGTCCATGGAACATCTATACATTAATATTTGTTCCTTCAAAGCTTTCCCTGATGGATTACAGAATCATAGAAGGAATGATTTTACCAAAAAGATTCCGAGTGCCAAATGAGCATGAAAATGGGAGAAATTTGACTGGGTTAATTGAGGTAACCTCAGGCCGCATACAATCTGATCAGGGTATGCAAGATCCCACAGGGGTTAAAGCCATTCATTGTGAGTGATATTATAAACTAAGAGCAGACACTGGGCCAATCACAGAGACATTGAATGAGTTTTAATGCCAGTGTAATGCTGGGTATAGGATCTGGACCTCGCAAAGATGTAGATTGCATCAAACTGCTCTTTGTGGATGAGTGTAATCCTGTGTTTGCTAAGGTCAATGGGCAGGAACTTTCCTCCTGGACACTGACCCAGTGGAGGAGCAGGGTCTCGTTGTACAATTCACATTTCCCATCTGGAGCAGCTGTGAGGGGGAAGATTACTGGAGGCAGGTCCCGCACAGCTGGTAATGCCGGACCCAAGTTTACCATTTTCATTCTCAGTGCTGGGCGGACTTGAAACTGGGAGTATTTCAGATCTGACTTTTCGACCCGTTCTCTGGTGCCCCCATTCGCACTCTGCCTGAAAAAATATCAGCAAATTGGAATCAGGCTGTAGAAGCCTGTGGGCGGGGCTTCATACCTTCAGATCCAATCAGACTGTATCACGGTGATAGAAAAGAAGTTTGATGAGGACTTGTCTGTTGAGGTAGTATGGGCTGAGATTAGAAACAGGAGAGGAGAGGTCACCCTGTTGGGAGTCTTTTACAGACCTCCTAATAGTTCTAGAGAGGTTGAGGAAAGGATTGCGAAGTCAATTCTGATTAGGAGTGAAAGTAGTAGGGTAATTGTGATGGGGGACTTTAACTTTGCTAATATTGATTGGAATAGCTATAGCTCTAGCTCGTTAGAGGGGTCAGTTTTCGTACAGAGTGTGCAGGAAGGTTTTTTGACTCAGTATGTAGATAGGCCAACTAGAGGTGAGGCTACATTGGATTTGGTGCTGGGCAATGAGCCAGACCAGGTGTTAGGCTTGGAAGTTAGTGAACATTTTGGTGATAGTGACCACAATTCGGTTACGTTCACCTTAGTGATGGACAGGGATAGGCATGAAGCTGGGGGCAGTAGTTATAGCTGGGGGAAGGGTAATTATGAGGCCATCAGGAGAGAATTAGGGTGCATAGATTGGACTAGGAAACTACAGGGACTGGGAACATCTGGAATGTGGTGCTTATTCAAGGAGCAGCTGCTGCGAGTCCTTGATAAGTATGTCCCTGTCAGGCAGGGAGGAAATGGACGAGTAAGAGAGCCTTGGTGTACGAAAAAGTTGATTTGCTGGTTAAGAAGAAAAAGGAGGCTTATGTCAGGATGAGGCTTGAAGGCTCAGATAGTGCAATGGATAGCTATAGATTAGCCAGGAAGGAGGTAAAAAGTGAATTGAGGAGAGCTAAGAGGGGACACGAGAAGATGTTGGCTGATAGGATTAAGGAGAATCCTAAAGCTTTCTTTCGATATGTTAAGAATAGAAGATTGGTTAGGGCAAGATTAGGGCCAGTCATAGACAGCAGTGGGAAGTTGTGCGTGGAGCCTGAAGAGATTGGTGAGGCACTGAATAAATATTTCTCTTCGGTATTCACGCAGAGTGCTGGAAATGTAGCTATGGAGAGCACTGAGGTACAGGGTTGCAAATTGGGAAGTATTGTAGTAGATAGGGAGGATGTGTTAGAAATTCTCGAGGGTTTGAAGTTGGATAAGTCCCCTGGGCCGGACGGGATTTACCCTAGGATTCTCTGGGAGGCAAGAGAGGAGATTGCAGAGCCTCTGGCTCTGATCTTCAGGTCCTCGTTGGTTACGGGTGTGGTTCCGGAGGACTGGAGGATAGCGAATGTGGTCCCATTGTTTAAGAAGGGGAAGAGAGACCTTCCTGGGAATTATAGGCCAGTGAGTCTTACTTCTGTTGTGGGCAAGGTATTGGAGAGAATTATTAGGGATAGGATTTATAGTTATTTAGAGAGAAATGAATTGATTGGGGATAGTCAGCATGGTTTCGTGAAGGGTAGGTCATGCCTTACTAACCTCATTGAGTTTTTTGAGAAAGTGACCAGAGAGGTGGATGGGGGTAAGGCGGTTGATGTAGTATATATGGACTTTAGTAAGGCGTTTGATAAGGTGGCCCATGGAAGATTAGAACATAGAACATAGAACAATACAGCACAGAACAGCCCTTCGGCCTTCGATGTTGTGCCGACCAAAATAAAAAGCAATGCCCCTCCAAACTAAACCATTCCCTTCTCTTCCATATACTTATCAATTAACCTCTTAAACGCCAACCAAACTTGGCGCATCTACAACAGCTGCAGGCAGGGCATTCCACTCCCTAATCACTCTTTGAGTAAAGAACCTACCTCTGATATCCGTCCTATAACTCATACCCCTTAATTTAAAGCGTTGTCCCCTCGTGCTAGCTTTCTCCATCCTAGGAAAAAGGCTACACTGTCCACCCTATCTAAACCTCTAATCATCTTATATGCTTCAATAAGATCCCCTCTTAGCCGCCTCCTTTCTAACGAAAACAACCTCAAATCCTTCAACCTCTCTTCATAGGACCTGCCCTCCATACCAGGCAACATCCTGGTAAACCTCCTCTGTACCCTCTCCAATGCCTCCACATCTTTCTTATAATGTGGCGACCAGAACTGCACACAATACTCCAAGTGCGGCCGCACTAGAGTTTTGTACATCTGCATTTTCTGTAGAAGTCTTCCATGGGCCACCTTATCAAACGCCTTACTAAAGTCCATATATACTACATCAACCGCCTTACCCCCATCCACCTCTTTGGTCACTTTCTCAAAAAACTCAATGAGGTTAGTAAGGCATGACCTACCCTTCACGAAACCATGCTGACTATCCCCAATCAATTCATTTCTCTCTAAATAACTATAAATCCTATCCCTAATAATTCTCTCCAATACCTTGCCCACAACAGAAGTAAGACTCACTGGCCTATAATTCCCAGAAAATGCAGATGTGTGGAATAGAGGGTGATTTAGCTAATTGGATTAGGAATTGGCTGGCAGATAGAAGACAGAGGGTGGTGGTTGATGGGAGATATTCATCGTGGAGTTCGGTGACGAGTGGTGTGCCTCAGGGGTCTGTTTTGGGGCCCCTGCTGTTTGTAATTTTTATAAATGATCTGGATGAGGGTATTGAGGGATGGATCAGTAAATTTGCAGATGATACTAAAGTTGGTGGAGTGGTAGATAGTGAAGAGGGGTGTTTTAGTTTACAGAGTGACTTGGACAAGTTGCAGAGCTGGGCCGAGAGGTGGCAAATGGAGTTTAATGTGGAAAAGTGTGAGGTAATGCACTTTGGCAGGAACAATAAATGTGTAGAGTATAGGGCTAATGGTAGGGCTCTTAATAGTGTTGAGGAACAGAAGGATCTTGGTGTATGTGTCAATAGATCCCTGAAAGTAGGCAGTCAAGTGGATAAAGTTGTTAAGAAGGCATATGGAGTCTTAGCTTTTATTGGTAGGGGGATTGAATTTAGGAGCCGCAGCATCATGTTGCAACTGTACAAAACTCTAGTGCGGCCGCACTTGGAGTATTGTGTGCAGTTCTGGTCGCCACATTATAAGAAAGATGTGGAGGCATTGGAGAGGGTACAGAGGAGGTTTACCAGGATGTTGCCTGGTATGGAGGGCAGGTCCTATGAAGAGAGGTTGAAGGATTTGAGGTTGTTTTCGTTAGAAAGGAGGCGGCTAAGAGGGGATCTTATTGAAGCATATAAGATGATTAGAGGTTTAGATAGGGTGGACAGTGATAGCCTTTTTCCTAGGATGGAGAAAGCTAGCACGAGGGGACACAGCTTTAAATTAAGGGGTATGAGTTATAGGACGGATATCAGAGGTAGGTTCTTTACTCAAAGAGTGATTAGGGAGTGGAATGCCCTGCCTGCAGCTGTTGTAGATGCGCCAAGTTTGGTGGCGTTTAAGAGGTTAATTGATAAGTATATGGAAGAGAAGGGAATGGTTTAGTTTGGAGGGGCATTGCTTTTTATTTTGGTCGGCACAACATCGAAGGCCGAAGGGCCTGTTCTGTGCTGTATTGTTCTATGTTCTATGTTCTACACTTCCTATACTCTTCAAGAGATTCACTTGATCCCAGCTGCCTATACATGTCAAAGAACAAAGAACAAAACAGCCCGGGAAACAGGCCCTTCTTTCTCTTATTGACCAGAGCCTCAATATCCTGGGTCATCCAGGGTTCCCAACTTCTGCCAGCCTTGCCCTTCACTCTAAGAGGAATGTGTTTACCCTGAATCCTGGTTAATACACTTTTGAAAGCCTATTTTATCCCTCAATTTGTTTGTTTAGTTTCACTGAATTGCCCTGAAGTGGGATTAGGACATTCCCCTTGTCATTATCCATAGGTGTGAACATCTTGTAACTTCCTCCCAGGAAACAACCTGGACCCTCATCTTTAATCTTTAGCAACCAATCTCATGATTGGATAGAATGCAGACCAGGTCACATGAGCTCCTCCATTTTTACCCCAAATTGAAGATTTGGCCCCAAAACAACAATCCAGGGAGTTTTATATAAAAATGACAGAGAAACATTATTCTGCATCTTTAATCAGTGCCAGGGCAGACATTAGGAAAAAGTTAATTAGTTCCATTTCCCTGGTTATTCTCTGTAATCTCTTTTCCATTTTAAATAGAAAACTAATTTATTTTCACAAGTTGTCATTGAATCTGCTTTGGCTGTTTTTTGAGACAATGAATTCTAGATTGTAACAAATTATTGAATCAAAAACAATTCTTCTCATTCCCCCTTTACATTTTCACCAATTATTTTCTTGGGGTTTGATTTTACTGATTCTTCTGTTGGTGGAAACAGTTTCCTCTTTTTACTTGTTCAGAATGTTAGAGACCTCTATGCAATCTCCCTCGATCTCCCTCAATTCCCTCTTTGCAATTCCCCTCAACTCCTCTCTGCAATCCCCCTGAATCCCCCTCAATCTCCATCAACTCCCTCTTTGCAATCTCTCTCAATCTCCTTCTCAACAATCTCCCTCAATCTGACTCTGCAATTTCCCTCAATTCCCTCAACTCCCTTTCTGTAGTCTCCCTCAATCTTCATTTCATTTCTGCAGCAGGAGCAGTGGAGAGTGGAAAACAGGGGGCTGTGGGGAAGGTAAGTTCTCTATTTAAAAACTTGCCAGAGTGCAGAGGCTTCTGGGACTTTTTTTTCCTCCTACAAGTATATAAGTTGAGTGTTTGGTAAACCAGAACCATACATCTTCTGAGGAAAGGTTGAGGGATAAAGAACAAAGAACAAAGAACAAAACAGCACGGGAAACAGGCCCTTCGGCCCAACGAGCCCACGCCGCCACCTCGATGTTCCCACTTCTACTCATGATCCCTGTCTATGTTTATAGATCTACGCATTGAAACCAAATTTGAGACAATTTAGCGAGAATTTGTTTTGCCAATTAGCCTAAGAGCACATCTTTGGGATGTGGGAGGAAACCGGAGCACCCGGAGAAAACCCACGCAAGCACGGGGAGAATGCGCAAACTCCCACAGACACAGGCCCAAATCCATGTATCTGCACAGCACAGCGATAGTCACTGAGCTGTCGTGTTACCCATCAAATGGTCCAGGTCAAGCGTACACTAACAACGTGAAGCAGTAGGATACTCTCGAAAAAGGTGCAAGAGAAGTCCTCTCATGACCCATCGCGTGTATGCCCCTTGTTAGACAACAAGATGGACTGAAGTACCTGTAGGATAAAACGAATACATTAATATCAGGGAGCTGGAATTTTTCTCTTTACAGCAGAGGAGGATGAGATACGATTTAATAGAAGTTTATAAGTTGATGAGGGGGATAGATTGAGTGGATGTGCAGAGACTATTTCCTCGGGTGAATGTAGCTGTTGCTAGGGGGCATAACTATAAGGTTCATGGTGGGAGATATAGGAGGGATGTCCGAGGTAGATTCTTTACTCAGAGAGTGGTTGGGGTGTGGAATGCACTGCCTGCTGTGATAGTGGAGTCGGACACTTTAGGAACTTTCAAATGGTTATTGGATAGGCACATGGAGCACGGCAGAATGATAAGGAGTGGGATAGCTTGATCTTGGGTTTGGACATAGCTCAGCACAACATCGAGGGTTGAAGGATCTGTACTGTGCTGTAATGTGCTGTGTTCCTATGTTTACCTGTAGGACTTCCCACCCACACACCTCCTCTAACCTTACACCACTGGAGAGAAATCAGGTAAGCCTTTTTTTTTCTCTTTTTTTTCTCTTTTGTCTCCTAGTAAAGAGAGTTAGCAGGGATAGCAGTGCAGGCAGTGCAATGTCCTCCTGTGGGATGTTTGAGGTGAAGAACACCATTAGTTCCCGGCTGTATACACCGGCAGCAAGTGCATCCAATTCCAGCTCCATGAAGACCGTGTTAGGGAACTGGAGCTGGAACTGGATGAACTCAGGATCATTCAGGAGACAGAGACAGTTATAGATAAAAGCTACAGGGAGATAGTTACTCCTAGGAATGAGGATACTTGGGTGACTGTTAGAAGGGATAAGAAACTTCCAGTGCAGCGATCCCCTGTGCCTGTTCCTCTTTATAACAAATATACCGTTTTGAATATTGTTGTGGGGGTCTCAGCAGGGGGAAGCCATGGGCTCTGGCACAGAGTCTGCCTCGTTACTCAGAAGGGAAGAGAACTAGAGCATTAGTCATTGTGGGAACTCCATAGTTCGGAAGACAGATGGGAGATTCTGTGGGAACAAGAGACAATCACTGTTGGTGAGTTGCCTCCAAAGTGCCGGGGTCTGTGATGTCTTGGATCATATTTTCAGGATCTTCAAGGGGGAGGAGGACCAGCCCCAAGTCGTGATCCACACAGGCACCAACAACATAGATTGGAAAAGGGATGGGGATGTAAGGCAGAAATTCAGGGAGTTAGGGTGGAAGTTTAGAGTTAGAACAAATAGAGTTATTATCTCTGGTTTGTTACCCGTGCCACTTGCCAGCAGGGAGAGGAATAGGGAGAGAGGACAGTTGAACATGTGGCTACAGGGATGGTACAGAAGGGAGGGATTCAGATACCTGGATAATTGGGGCTCATTCTGGAGTATGTGGGTCCTCTACAAATGGGATGGTCTACACCTGAACCAGAGGGTATCAATATCCTGGCCGGGGGGGGGGGGGGGGGGGGGGGGGGATGTTTGCTAATGCTCTTCAGGAGGGTTTAAACTAATTCACCAGGAGAATGGGAACCCGAATTGTAGCTCCAGTGTACAGGAGGTTGAGAGTGGTGAGGTCGTGAATAAGGTTTCAAGGTGGTTTGAAGCGTGTCTACTTCAATGCCAGGAGCATCTGGAATAAGGTGGGTCAGCTTGCAGCGTGGTTGATACCTGGGACTTCGATGTTGTGGCCATTTCAGACATAGATAGAGTAGAGATAGGGATGGTTGTTGCAGGTTCCAGGATTTAGATGCTTCAGTAAGATCAGGGAAGATAGTAAAAGAGGGAGAGGTATGGCATTGTTAATCAGGGATAGTATTGTAGTGGCAGAAAGGATGTTTGATGAGGACTCGTGTACTGAGGTAGAATGAACTGAGTTAGAAACCAGAAAGGAGAGGTCATCCTGTTGGGAATTTTCTATAGGCTTCAAAAAGTTCCAAAGATAATTCTGGACAAAAACAAAGAACAAAGAACAAAACAGCACGGGAAACAGGCCCTTTGGCCCAACGAGCCCGCGCCGCCACCTCGATGTTCCCACAAAGTGAAAATAACAGGGTAGTTGTTATGGGGCATTTTAACTTTAGAAATATTGACTGGAAAAGCTATAGTTCAAGTACTTAGATGGATCAGTTTTTGTCTAATGTGTGCAGGAAGGTTTCCTGACATACTATGTAGATAAGCTAACAAGAGGCAAGTCCACATTGGATTTGGTACTGGGTAATGAACCAGGCCAGGTGTTAGACTTGGAGGTAGGTGAGCACTTTGGTGATAGTGACCACAATTCAGTTACATTTACTTTAGCGATGAAAAGGGATAGTTATATACCACAGGGCAACTAACGGTATATACAAGATCCCACATGGGAAGTTAGTTAGGAAGATTCAGTTGCTAAGTATACATGGAGAGGTAGTAAATTGGGTTACACATTGGCTCAATGGAAGAAGCCAGACAGTGGTAGTGGAGGATTGCTTCTCTGAGTGAAGGCTTGTGACAAGTGGTGTGCTGCAGGGCTCAGTGCTGGGTCCATTGTTGTCAGTCATCTATATCAATGATCTGGATGATAATGTGGTAAATTTGCTGATGATACAAAGATTAGAGGTGTAGTGGACAGTGAGGAAGGTTTTCAAAGCTTGCTGAGGGATTTGGATCAGCTAGAAAAACGGGCTAAAAAAATGTCAAATGGAATTTAACGCAGACAAGTGTGAGGTATTGCACTTTGGAAGGGAAAACCAAAGTAGAACACACAGGGTAAATGGTAGGACACTGAAGAATGCAGTAGAACAGAGGGATCTGGGAATACAGATTCATAATTCCCTAAAAGTGACATCACAGGTAGATAGAACATAGAACATAGAACATTACAGTGCAGTACAGGCCCTTCGGCCCTCGATGTTGTGCCGACCAGTGTAACCAATCTAACCTAAAATATTCCAATGTTATCCATATGCCTATCCACTGACCATTTGAACGCCCTTAAAGTTGACGAGTCCACAGCTGCTGCAGGCAGAGCATTCCACGTCCTTACTACCCTCTGAGTAAAGAACCCACCTTTAACATCCATCCTATGACTACCAACCCTTAATTTAAAGCTATGTCCCCTCGAGTTAGCCATCACCATCTGAGGAAAAAGGCTCTCGCTGTCCATCCTATCTAACCCTCTGATCATCTTATATGCCTCAATTAGGTCACCTCTTAACCTTCTTCTGTCTAATGAAAATAACCTCAAGTCCCTCAGTCTTTCCTCATAAGACAAAGAACAAAGAACAAAACAGCACGGGAAACAGGCCCTTCGGCCCAACGAGCCTGCCCCGCCACCCCAATGTTCCCACTTCTACCCGTGATCCCTGTCTATGTTTATAGATCTATGGATTAAAAACCAAATTTGAGACAATTTAGGGAGAATTAGTTTTGCCAATTAGTCTAAGAGCACATTTTTGGGATGTGGGAGGAAACCGGAGCACCTGGAGAAAACCTACGCAAGCACAGGGAGAATGCGCAAACTCCCACAGACACAGACCCAAATCCATGTCTCTGCACAGCACAGCGATAGTCACTGAGCTGTCGTGTTGCCCATCAAATGGTCCAGGTCAAGCGTACACTAACGACGTGAAGCAGTAGGATACTCTCGAAAAAATTCCAAGAGCAGCCCTCTCACGACCCATCGCGTGTATGCCCCTTGTTAGACAACAAAGTGGACCAAAGCACCTGTAGGATAAAAACAAGTACAGCAATATCATCATCTATTTACACACTTCCCAGGGACTCCCAAGGCTCATGATCCCTATTTTAAATCAGTTTTCTATATCCCTCCATTCCCATTCTGTTCATGTGCCCATCTAAGTGTTTCTTAAATAACTCCAGAGTACCTGCCTCCACCACTTTACTTGGCAGCGCATTCCATACCCACACCACCCTCTGTGTGAAAAAACTCCCTCTAGCATCCAAATTATACCTTACCCCCCTCACCCTAAGCCCGTGACCCCTCATGCTATTTGAGTCCATCCTAGGAAAAAGCTTAACCCTGTTTATCTATACCCCTCATAATCTTGTACACCTCTATTAGATCTCCTCTAAGTCTACATCTTTCTAAGGAAAACAGTCCCAATTTGCCTAACCTCTCCTCGTAACTCAGACATTCCATACCAAGCAGCATCCTGGTAAACCTCCTCTGCACTCTCTCCAGAGTCTCCACGTCCTTCCGGTAGTAAGGCGACCAGAACTGGACACAGTATTCCAAATGAGGTCTAACAAACGTTTTATACAACTGCAACATTAAAGGCCAGCTCTTGTACTCTATACCCCTTCCTATAAAGGCTAGCATACCATATGCTTTCTTCATAACTTTCTCCACCTTCTCTGCCATAAGGTTGTTAAGAAGGCATACGGAGTCTTAGCTTTTATTGGTAGGGGGATTGAGTTTTGGAGCCACAACGTCATGTTGCAACTGTACAAAACTCTACTGCGGCCGCACTTGGAGTATTGTGTACAGTTCTGGTCCCCGCATTATAAGAAAGATGTGGAGGCATTGGAGAGGGTACAGAGGAGGTTTACCAGGATGTTGCCTGGTATGGAGGGCAAGTCTTATGAAGAGAGGCTGAGGGATTTGAGGTTGTTTTTGTTAGAAAGAAAGCAGCTAAAAGGAGACCTTATTGAAACATATAAGATGATTAGAGATTTAGATAGGGTGGACAGTGATAGCCTTTTTCCTAGGATGGAGAAAGCTAGCACGAGGGGACATAGCTTTAAATTAAGGGTGGTAGTTATAGGACGGATGTCAGAGGTAGGTTCTTTACCCAGAGGGTGTTAAGGGTATGGAATGCCCTGCCTGCTGCAGTTGTAGATGCGCCAGGTTTGGTGGCGTTTAAGAGGTTAGTAGATAAGTTTATGGATGAAAAGGGAATGGTTTAGGTTAGAGGGTCATTGCTTTTTCTTAATTGGTCGGCGCAACATCGAAGGCCAAAGGGCCTGTTCTGCGCGGTAATGTTCTACGTTCCATGTTCTATGTTCTATCTTCAGAGACTTGTGCACCTGCACCCCCAGGTCTCTCTGTGTTTCTATACTCTTAATAGGTCTACCCTTTATCATATACCTCCCCGCTACATTCTTTCTCCCAAAATCCATCAGCTCGCATTTATCAGGATTGAATTCCATCTGCCATCTGTCTGCCCAAGCTACCAGCCTATCTATGTCCTGCTGCATCGCCTGACAATGCTCCTCACTATCCGCAACTCCAGCCATCTTTGTATCGTCTGCAAACTTGCTGATCACTCCACTTACTCTCTCTTCCAAGTCATTAATATATTACAAGTAGAAGAGGTCCCAGTACCGAACACACCACTAGTGACTGACCTCCAGCTAGAAAAATATCCTTCCACTATTACTCTCTGTCTCCTACCATACCACCATACCAGGCAACATCCAGACCTTCCCACCATACTAGGCAACATCCTGGTAAACATCCTCTGCACCCTTTCCAATGCCTCCACATCTTTCTTATAATGTGGCGACCAGAACTGTACGCAATACTCCAAGTGCGGCCGCACCAGAGTTTTGTACAGTTGCAACATGACCTCACGGCTCCGAAATTCAATCCCTCTATCAATAAAAACTAACACACCGTACGCCTTCTTAACAACTTTATCAACCTGGGTGCCAACTTTCAGGGAGCTATGCACACGTACACCAAGATCTCTCCACTTGAATAGGGTCATAAACAGTGCTTTTGGAACATTGGCCTTCAGAAATCAAATTATTGAGTTTATGAGTTGAAAGCAGGCTCACTTTTAACATATAAGAAAATCTTGGATAGGTTCATGAATGAGAGGGGTGTGGAGGGATATGGCCCAAGTGCAGGTCAGTGGGATTAGGTAGAGAAATGGCTCGGCACAGACAAGAAGGGCCAAAAGGCCTGTTTCTGTGCTATAATATTCTATGGTTCTATGGCAAGAATTATAGCTGTGGGAAAGGAAATTATGATGCGATAAGGTAAGATTTAGGATGCATGGGATATGGAAGGAAACTGCAGGGAATGGGTGCAATTGAAATGTGGAGCTTGTTCAAGAAACAGCTACCACGTATCCTTTATAAGTACGCACCTATCAGGCAGAGAGGAAATGGTCAAGCAAGGGAACCGTGGTTTACTAAAGAAGTTGAATCTCTTGTGAAGAGGGAAAAGGAGACTTATGTTAAGATAGATGTGAAGGCTCAATTAGGGTGCTTGAGAGTTATAAGTTAGCCAGAAAGAACCTAAAGAGAGAGTTAAGAAGAGCCAGGAGGGGACATGAGAAGTTTTTGGTAGGTAGGATCAAGGAAAATCCTAAAGCTTTCTATAGGTATGTCAGGAATAAAAGAATGATTAGGGTAAGATTAGGGTCAGTCAAGGACAGTAGTGGGAAGTTGTGCATGGAGTCCAAAGAAATAGGAGAGGTGCTAAATGAATATTTTTCATCAGTGTTGCTGAGGAGAATACTAAGATACAGGGTTGTAGATGAGATGGGATTGAGGTACATAAGGTGAAGGTGTTAGCAATTCTGGAAAGTGTGAAAGTAAATAAGTCCCCTAGGCCACTTGGGATTTATCCTAGGATTCTCTGGGATGCCAGGGAGGAGACTGCAGAGCCTTTGGCTTTGATCTTTAAGTCGTCATTGTCTACAGGAATAGTGCCGGAAGACTGGAGGATAACAAATGTTATTCCCCTGTACAAGAAGGGCAGTTGAGACAACCCTGGTAATTATAGACCAGTGAACCATATTTCTGTTGTGGGCAATGTTATAACAGATAAGATTTATAATCATCAAGAAAGGAATAATTTGGTTAGGAACAGTAGCACGGTTTTGTGAAGAGTACATTGTGCCTCACAAACCTTATTGAGTTCTTTGGGAAGGTGACCAAAGAGGTAGATAAAGGTAAGGCAATTGATGTAGTGTATATGGATTTTAGCAAAGCGTTTGATAAGGTTCCCCATGGTAGGCTACTGCAGAATGTGCAGATGTATGGGATTGAGAGTGATTTAACAGTTTGGATTAGGAATTGACTAGCTGATAGAAGACAGAGGGTGGTGGTTGATGGGAAATATTCAACCTGGAGTGTGCCTCAGGGATCTGTTTGGGGGCCACTACTGTTGGTCATTTTTATAAATGATCTCGATGAGGGTGTAGAAGAATGGGTTAGTAAATTTGTGGATACACTAAAGTCGGAGGAGTTGTAGACAGTGAGGATGGATGGTGCAGGTTACAGAGGACACAGACAGGTTGCAGAGCTGGGCCGAAAGGTGGCAAATGGAGTTTAATGGGGAAAAGTGAGAGGTAATTCACTTTGGAAGGAGTAACAGGAATACAGAGTACTGGGCTAATGGTAAGATACTTGCTAGTGTGGATGAGCAGAGAGATCTCGGTGTCCATGTGCACAGATCCCTGAAAGTTGGCACTCAGGTTGATAGGGTTGTTAAGAAGGCGTACGGTGTGTTAGCTTTTATTAATAGAGGGATTGAGTTTTGGAGCTGTGAGGTCATGTTGTAGCTGTACAAAACTCTGGTGCGGCCGCACTTGGGAGTATTGCATACAGTTCTGGTCATCACATCATAGGAAAGTTGTGGAAGCATTGGAAAGGGTGCAGAGGAGGTTTACCAAGATGTTGCCTGGTATGATGGGTAGGTCTTATGCGGAAAGGCTGAGGGACTTGAGGCTGTTTTCATTAGAGAGAAGAATGCTAAGAGGTGACGTAATTGAGACATATAAGATGATCAGAGGGTTAGATAGGGTGGATAGTGAGAGCCTTTTTCCTTGGATGGTAATGGCTAACACACGGGGACATAGCTTTAAATTAAGGGATGGTAGTTATAGGACGGATGTCAGAGATAGGTTCCTTACCCAGAGGGTAGTAAGGGCATGGAATGCCCTGCCTGCTGCAGTTGTGGACTTGCCAACTTTAAGAGCATTTATATGGTCATTGGATAAACATATGGATGATATTGGAATAGTGTCGGTGAGATGAGCTTTAGATTGGTTTCATAGATCGACACAACATTGAGGGCCAAAGGGCCTGTATTGTGCTGTAATGTTCTATGTACTATCTTCCTCTCTGCAATCTCCCTCAACTCCCTCAATCCCACTCAAACACCTTCAACCCCCTCTCAGCAATCCTCCTCAGACTCCCTCTCTGAAATCTCCCTCAATCTTGCTCTTTGCGATCTTCCTCAACTCTTTCTCTGCAGTCTCCCTCAATCTTCCTCTCAGCAATCCCCCTTAAAGTCCCTCTCTGAATCCTCCTCAACTGCCTTTCTGCAATCCCCTCAGACTCCCTCTCTGCAATCTCCTTCAACTTCCTTCATTTAATAAGAACAGTCATGGCTGCTGTAATTGCTGTGGATTCCGGAATCTTCCCATTCCCAGCTTCCAATTCTCGGTTTCTGGCAGCAATCAGTGTCATTCTGCAGGATATAGTGGATCAATCTGATATCATCAGGTCTGGTATCTGTTGATCAAAATACACTTCCTTCAGGACTCCATTCAGGTAAAGAAAGTGCTGTTCATTTTCCAGATCCCAGAATCCCACAATGCAGAACAGGCCCTTTGGCCCATCGGATCTGCACTGATTGAAAGCCTCTGAGTTGCCCACTTAATCCCATTTGCCAGTGCTTAGCCCATAGTCTTGAATGGTAAGTACACGTGTGCTATATTCCTTCTGAACAATTCCAGCCAATACTCACATGTCTGATTATTTTGGATCAATGTAAGAATATTTTCTAGATTATAGAAAAACTAAGGAAAGGCTTTGCACAATCCCAAACCATTTCTATTACAGTTTAGCCAAACAGAACAAGGATCCCCGTTTCTCAGATTAAACAGGAGAGAGGTTACAGTTTTACAGTGAACTCAAAGGGGCAGGATTGGTACAAAGAAGCATCTGTGCAAAGTCAGATCAGATCGTAATATTTTACCACATTTGTGCCAATGCTTATAACAGTTTCTATCTACCTGTAAAGGAGGGGCAGATTGGGCCTACACTGATTGGGACTACGCTGATTGGGCCTATGCTAATTGAGCCTACACTGATTGGGCCTATGCTAATTGGGCCTACGCTGATTGGGCCTATGCTAATTGAGCCTACACTGATTGGGCCTATGCTAGTTGGGCCTACACTGATTGGGCCTATGCTAATTGGGCCTACGCTGATTGGGCCTACGCTGATTGGGCCTACACTGATTGGGCCTACGCTGATTGGGCCTACGCTGATTGGGCCTACACTGATTGGGCCTATGCTGATTGGGCCTACGCTGATTGGGCCTACACTGATTGGGCCTATGCTGATTGGGCCTACGCTGATTGGGCCTACACTGATTGGGCCTATGCTGATTGGGCCTACACTGATTGGAGTTCAGAAGAATGAGAGGTGATCTTATTGAAACAAAGAAGGAATTTGATAGGTGGGTTCATGGAGGCTGGTTCTTCTTTTAGGAGAGACTAGAGAAAATGGCATAATTTAGTAAGGAGAGCTCTACCACTCTCAGTATGGAGATGAGGGGAAATAGTTTCTCTCAGAGGGTTGCTGGTCTGTGGGTTTCTCTTCCCCAGAGAGCAATGGGGCTGAGGGTCACTGAATTTATTCAAGGCAAAATTAGTCAGAGTTCTGATAAACCAGAGAGCTCGGGGGGAGGGGGTACAAGGTACAAGAAGAGCTGGGTTTGGGGAAGCTGCGGTGGGGAGAGCTGAGGAGGCCGAACCTTCAGTTGGGAGCTGGAGGTCAGGTGGAGCTAGAGGGGAGGGGGAATCTGGGAGGCAGGCAGAGCTGGGGGGCAGGGGGGAGGGAAGCTAGCGGGGAGCTGGGGGGAAGATTTGGGGGCACGGGGAGTTGGAGAAGCTAGGGAGGATTTGGGGGGAGAACTGGGGGAGAAGTTGTGGGGGGAGCTGGGGGGCAGGGAAGAGCTGGGGAGAGGGGTGCTGACGGGAAAGCGAAATGGAGACAACAACCACATCAGCCAAGATTTTATTGAACAGTGGAGTATGTCTGGAGGCTGAAAGGGCCTCCTCTCTGTTCCTATTTTCCTATTCTTCAGGCATAGCTTTATTGTGTTGACTATTTAAAGTGAAACTTATATTTTATTTGAAATATCTATCACCTGATAATTAATGTTTGATTTTAGATTAAAGGTTTTGAAAGTGAAATTGTTTTTTCCCCTCTGACTGTGAGATCTTTTCTTTCCAAAAGTTAATGACTTTGACAGAGATTGTAACACGGTATGTGATTGAGGCTGGAGTTTCTCATGACGTACATGTTCTGTTTCAAACAGAAATAAGAAATGGTTATTATTAAACTCTTGAGGATGATGTTGGACTGTCCTGAAATGATGAATAATGTTGCCATATCAATCTAGTTGTTGCTAAATCTGTTAGAGTTTTGTTTTCTCTCTGTGAGTGACAAATCCACTTGCCAATTCCCCCATTCACTTTACTTCCCAAGCAGCAATCAACAAATACAGTTTCAGTGCTCAGAGCAGAGACACAGTCAACCCAAACACTGTGGGGGAAACAGAAATCTAATTACAGATTGAAAGCTTGCTCCCCTCCAGTGGAATATCTGGAGATCAGTAACAATCTCTCTCAAATCAGCTCCAACTAGCAATCTCTTCAATGCACTGAGCTTTATTATTTACATGTTAATTAACTGAAAGGAGAGGAAGCATTCTCACTGCCTGATAATAATGCAAGCCTTTCATTTCCTTTTGTATGATGTAAAAAGTCAAATATTGCATTATTTTGGGTTACATTGTTCAATTTAGCTAACATTTACATTTCACAGGTTTCTGGAGCAAGTGACTGAGTGAAGTCAACACCAAACCACAGAGTTTATTGTTATTGAGAGAGTTTATGAAATTGTTTGGTATCACAGGTCTTGTCCCAAAGAATCCAGTGTCCCGGCTGTCCCCAATTCCCATTTTCATTCAATAAAAAAGTGGTCAAAAAATATTCGAATGGATGAGAATGGCAGCCATGATGAGGCACTGTTAGAAAAGTCACATTCTAATCAAATTAAATATTGCCAGAATTCTCCCAGAATGCTCAATAGACAGAACGGGTTGGGAGAGATCAGCGGTGACTGTTATATAGGATCCACTCTCGACACCTGGCCTTCCGCACCTTTCCCAGGCTGTGTCTGAGCGTAATCAACTCCAAACAGAAATCAGGGTATAAAATTGATTACCACTTTGAGGATGACGTAGGGGCTGATTGTCAAGTGGAGGGGAGGGTTGGAGCTGCCGGGGTATTGGGGCTGACAGGAGTTGAGGGAGATTGGGGCTGGCTGCAGGGGGGCGGGGTGGGGGGGAAGAGGGGGAGAGATTGGGGCTGGCTGCAGGGGGGCGGGTGGGGGGAAGAGGGGGAGAGATTGGGGCTGGCTGGCGGGGGGGGGCGAGGGGGAGAGATTGGGGCTGGCTGGCGGGGGGGGGCGAGGGGGAGAGATTGGGGCTGGCTGGCAGGGGGGGGGGGAGAGGGGGAGAGATTGGAGCTAGCTGGCGGGGGGGGGGAGAGGGGGAGAGATTGGGGCTGGCTGGCGGGGGGGGGGGGGGGGGGGGGGAGAGTTGGGGCTGGCTGGCGGGGGGGGGGGAGAGATTGGAGCTGGCTGGCGTGGGGGGGCAGGGGGAGAGATTGGAGCTGGTGGGGGAGGGGTAGTGGGGGAGAGATTGGGGCTGGCTGGTGGGGGGGGGAAGAGGGGGAGAGATTGGGCTGGGCTGGCTGGCGGGGGGGGAGGAGGGGGAGAGATGGGGCTGGCTGGCGGGGGGGGGAGAGGGGGAGAGATTGGGTGGCTGGCTGGGGGGGGGGGGGGGAGAGATTGGGGTGGGGCGGGGGGGGAGGGGGAGAGATTGGGGGCTGGCGGGGGGGGAGAGGGGAGAGATTGGGGGCTGGCTGGCGGGGGGGGGAGAGGGGGAGAGATGGGCTGGCTGGCGGGGGGGGGAGAGGGGGAGATTGGGGCTGGCTGGGCGGGGGGGAGAGGGGGAGAGATTGGGGGGGCTGGCTGGGGGGGAGGGTAGTGGGGGAAGATTGGGGCTGGCTGGGGGGAAGGTAGTAGTGGGGGAGAGATTGGGGCTGGCTGGGGGAAGGGTAGTGGGGGAGAGATTGGGGTTGGCTGAAATTTGCGGAAATTTATAATTTGCAAATATCTGGGATCCAATGGGATTGGGGGTTATAGATAGGTCTATGGCTGAGTAGGTTTTGATGTGTTCAGCACAACTTGTGAGCCAAAGGGCCTGTTTGCGCTGTAGTTCTATGTTCTATGAAAGACCAGCTATCAGAGGATGGAAGGGTCAGAGGGCCAGTGATGTGAGTTGTGGAACTGGCTGGTGATGGCGGTGCTGATGGATTGGTGCTTGTGCAGTGGCGTAGTCAGCACTAGGCTGCTGCTCTGTCCAGCAGGGCTCTTGTCCCTTCCCCGAGTGAATCACACTGATTCTCTCTGTGATACTCAGTGTTGGAGATTCACTCTGGTAATTACTCTAAAGAAACTGGCAGGATTTACTCCTGTTTCTCTGCACATTGGGAATTTAGTTTTATGGGAGAATCCTGGCCATTGTTTCTGAGGGTAAAGATCATTATCCCTCCCCTCCCACACACTCCTGAAGCTACTGGCTGCAGAAGGTCGGGAGCTAACCAGTGGCGATCGCAACTCCATCTATCGGGCTACCTGGTGTGAATGCAGTGGAGAAGCAGGAAGTCCTATCAGGTGGCTAATATCTCCTAATTATGCATTCAAAGAACGAAGAAAATATCAGTACAGGAACAGGCCCTTTGGCCCTCCAAGCCTGCACCAACCATACTGCCCGACTGAACTAAAACCTCCTACCCTTCCAGGGACCATATCCCTCTGTCCCCATCCTATTGTTGTGGCCATTTCAGAGACATGGATAGAGCAGGGACAAGAATGGATGTTGCAGGTTCTGGGGTTCAGATGTTTCAGTCGGAGCAGTGTAGGTGGTAGAAGAGGGGGAGGTGTGGCATTGATTGTCAAAGACTGTATTACGGTGGCAGAAAGGACATTTGATGTGGACCTATTCTATTGAGGTAGTTCGGTCTGAGATTAGAAACAGGAGAGGAGAGGTCACCCTGTTGGGAGCTTTTTATAGGCCTCAAAAAAGTTCCAGAGATATGGAGAAAAAGATTGCAAGGATGATTCTGGACAGAAGTGAAAGTAACAGGGTAGTTGGTATGAGGGACTTTAACTTTGCAAATATTGATTAGAAAAGTTACAGCTCAAGCACATTAGAGGGATCAGTTTTTGTACAATGTGTGCAGGAAGGTTTTATGACTCAGTATGTAGATAGGCCAACAAGAGGTGAGGCTACATTGGATTTGGTTCTGGGTAATGAACCAGACCAGGTGTTAGACTTGGAGGTAGGCGAGCACTTTGATGATAATGACCACAATTCAGTTACATTTACCTTAGTGATGGAAAGGGATAGACATATACTGAAGGGAAGAAGTTACAGCTGGGGGAAAGGTAATTATGAGGCTATTAGGTGAGATTTAGGATACATAGGTTAGAGTAGGAAACTGCAGGGGCTGGGAACATCTGAAATGTGGAGCTTATTCAAGGAACAGCTACTGCGAATCCTTGATAAATATGTATCTGTCAGGCAGGGAGGAAGTGGTAGAGCGAGGGAACCGTGGTGTACTAAGAAAGTTGGTTCACTGGTGAAGAGGAAAAAGGAAGCTTATATAAAGGTGAGACATGAAGGCTCAGTTAGGGCACTGGACAGTTATAAATTAGCCAGGAGGGAGCTAAAGAGTGAGATAAGAAGAGCTAGAAGAGGACATGAGAAGACTTTGGCGGATAGGATAAAGGAGAACCCTAAAGCTTTTTATAGATATGTTAAGAATAAAAGATTGGTTAGGGCAGGATTAGGGCCAGTCAGAGACAGTAATGGGACGTTAGGCGTGGAGCCTGTAGAGATTGGTGAGGCACTGAATGAATATTGTTCATCAGTCTTCACGCGGGAAAATGTCAATGGAGTTGAGGAGAATACTGGGATACAGGGTTGTAGACGAGACAGGATAGAGGTACATAAGGAGGAGGTGTTAGCTATTCTTGAGAGTATGAAAATAGATAAATCCCCTGGGCCAGATGGGATTTATCCCAGGTTACTCTGGGAGGCTAGAGAGGGAATTGCAGAGCCTTTGGCTTTGATCTTCATGTTGTCGTTGGCTACAGGTATAGTGCCAGAAGACTGGAGGATGGCAAATGTTGTCCCTTGTTTAAGAAGGGGAGCAGAGACCATCCTGCAAATTATAGATCAGTGAGCCTTACATCTGTAGTGGGGAAAGTTTTGGAAAGAATTATAAGGGATAGGATTTGTAGTCATTTAGAAAGAAATGAATTGATTAGGGATAGTCAGCATGGATTTGTGAAGGGAAAGTCGTGCCTCACAAACTTTATTGAGTTTTTGAAAAGGTGACTAAAAAGGTGGATAAGGGTAAGGCAGTTGATGTGGTGTATATGGATTTTAACAAGGCGTTTGATAAGGTTCCCCATGGAAGACTACTGCAGAAAGTGCAGATGCATGGGATTGAGGGAGATTTAGCAAATTGGATTAGGAATTGGCTAGCTGATAGAAGACAGAGGGTGGTGGTTGATGGGATATATTCAACCCGGAGTTTAGTTACTAGTGCTGTACCTCAGGGATCTGTTTTGGGGCCACTGTTGTTTGTTGTTTTTATAAATGACCTGGATGAGGGTGTAGAGGGATGGATTAGTAAATTTGCTGACGACACCAAAGTCGGAGGAGTTGTAGACAGTGAAGATGGATGGTACAGTTTGCAGAGGGACATAGATAAGTTGCAGAGCTGGGTCGAGAGGTGACATATGGAGTTTAATGCGGAAAAGTGGGAGGTGATTCACTTTGGTAAGAGTAATATGTGTGCAGAATATAGGGCTAATGGTAGGACTCTTAGTAGTGTAGATGAGCAGAGAGATCTCAGTGTACAGGTGCATAGATCCCTGAAAGTTGGTACTCAAGTTGATAAGGTTGTTAAGAAGGCATATAGTGTGTTAGCATTTATTGGTAGAGGGATTGAATTTTGGAGCCGAGATGTTGTGTTGCAACTGTTCAAAACTCTGGTGCGGCCGCACTTGGAGTATTGTGTACAGTTTTGGTCGCCACATTATAAGAAAGATGTGGAGGCATTGGAAAGGGTACAGAGGAGGTTTACCAGGATGTTGCCTGGTATGATGGGTAGGTCTTATAAGGAAAGGCTGAGGGACTTGAAGTTATTTTCATTAGAGAGAAGAAGGCTAAGAGGTGACTTAACTGAGACATATAAGATGATCAGAGGGTTAGATAGGGTGGATAGTGAGAGCTTTTTTCCTCGGATGGAGATAGAACATAGAACATAGAACATTACAGCACAGAACAGGCCCTTTGGCCTTCGGTGTTGCGCCGACCAATATAAAAAGCAATGCCCCTCCAAACTAAACCATTCCCTTCTCTTCCATATACTTATCAACTAACCTCTTAAACGCCACCAAACTTGGCGCATCTACAACTGCTGCAGGCAGGGCATTCCATCCCGAACCACCCTTTGGGTAAAGAACCTACCTCTGATATCCGTCCTATAACTATCACCCCTTAATTTAAAGCTGTGTCCCCTCGTGCTAGATTTCTCCATCCTAGGAAAAAGGCTATCACTGTCCACCCTATCTAAACCTCTAATCATCTTATATGTTTCAATAAGGTCTCCTCTTAGCCGCCTCCTTTCTAACGAAAACAACCTCAAATCCCTAAGCCTCTCTTCATAAGACCTGCCCTCCATACCAGGCAACATCCTGGTAAACCTCCTCTGTACCCTCTACAATGCCTCCACATCTTTCTTATAATGTGGGGACCAGAACTGCACACAATACTCCAAGTGCGGCCGCACTAGAGTTTAGTACAGTTGCAACATGACGTTGCGGCTCCGAAATTCAATCCCCCTACCAATAAAAGCTAAGACTCCGTATGCCTTCTTAACAACCTTATTGACTTGACTGCCTACTTTCAAGGATCTATGCACAAATACACCAAGATCCCTCTGTTCATCAACACTATTAAGAATCCTACCATTAGCCCTATACTCTACACATTTATTACTCCTGCCAAAGTGCATTACCTCACACTTTTCCACATTAAATTCCATTTGCCACCTCTCGGCCCAGCTCTGCAAGTGGGATGATGCAACTGCAAGATGGATAACACAAGGGGACATAGCTTTAAATTAAGTGGTGGTAGTTATAGGACAGATGTTAGAGGTGGGTTCTTCACTCAGAGGGTAGTAAGGGCGTGGAATGCCCTGCCTGCAACCATTGTGGACTCAAGTTTAAGGGCGTTCAAATGGTCAGTAGGTAGGCATATGGGTAGCATTGGAATAGTTTAGGTTGGAAGGTCATAAAATTGGTTACATTGGTTGGCGCAACATCGAGGGCCGAAGGACCTGTAGTGCGCTGTAATGTTCTATGTTCTATTCATGGATTTGTCAAGACACTTCTTACAAGTCACTACCATACCTGTTTCCACTACCTTCCCCAGCTATAAGTTCCAGGCATTACCACCCTCTGTGCAAAAGACCTGCCTCGTACAACTTGAGAACTATCTTTACCGAGAGCTTTATTGGTATGATAAAGAGCTTCTAGGTAGCATTAAAACTGATAAATCTCCAGGGCCTGGTGGCATTTATCCCAGTCTGCTTAGGGAGGTGCGAGGTGAAAGAGGGTTGGATTAGTAAATTTGCTGACGATACCAAAGTGGGGGGAGTTGTAGACAGCGAGGATGGATGTTACAGTTTGCAGAGGGACATAGATAGGTTGCAGAGCTGGGCCGTGAGGTGGCAAATGGAATTCAATACGGATAAGTGTGAGGTGATTCACTTTGGTAGGAATAACAGGCATATGAAATATAGGGCTAATGGAAGGACCCTATAGCGTTGTCGAGCAGAGGGATCTTGGGGTACAAGTACATAGCTCTTTGAAAGTTGGCACCCAGGTTGATAAAGTTGTTAAGAAGGCGTACGGTGTGTTAGCTTTTATTGGTAGAGGGATTGAATTTAGGAGCGTGAGGTTATGTTACAACTGTACAAAACTCTGGTGCGGCCGCACTTGGAGTATTGCGTACAGTTCTGGTCGCCGCATTATAAGAAAGATGTGGAAGCATTGGAAAGGGTGCAGAGGAGGTTTACCAGGATGTTGTCTGGTATGGTGGGAAGGCCTTATGAGGAAAGGCTGAGGACCTGAGGTTATTTTCATTAGAGAGAAGAAGGTTACGCGGTGACCTAATTGAGGCGTATAAGATGATCAAGGGATTGGATAGGGTGGATAGTGAGAGCCTTTTTCCTCGGATGGTGATGACCAACATGAGGGGACATAACTTTAAATTAAGAGGTGGTAGTTATAGGACGGATGTCAGAGGCAGGTTTTACACAGAGGGTGGTGAGAGTGTGGAATGCCCTGCCTGCAGCAGTTGTGGCCTCGCCTACTTTGGGGGCATTCAAATGGTCGGTGGATAGGCATATGGATGATATTGGAATAGTTTAGGTTAGAGGGTCCACTGGCCGGTGCAACATCGAGGGCTGAAGGACCTGTACTGCGCTGAAATGTTCTATGTTCTAAATTGCTGGGCCTCTGACGCAAATCTTTGTCTCTTCTTTGGACACGGGTAAGGTCCTAGAGGACTGGAGAATAGCTAATGTTGTACCGTTGTTTAAAAAAGGTAGTATGGATAGCCCTGGAAATTATAGGCCGGTGTGTTTGACATCAGTAGTATGGAAAATGTTGGAGGGGATTCTAAGAGATGGGATGTATAGACACTTAGAGCGTTGCGTTCTGATTAGGGATATGCAGCATGGATTTGTTAAAGGCAGGTTGTGCCTTAGAAATCTGTTAGAATTTTTTGAGGCGGTGACGAAAACGGTGGACGAAGGGCGAGCCGTTGATGTCGTCTATATGGATTTTAGTAAGGCATCTGACAAAGTCCCTCATGGGACGTTAGTTGAGAAGGTCAAGGCTCATGGGATACAAGGACAGGTAGCGAGATGAATAAGTAACTGGCTTGGTAATAGGAGACAGAGAGTAATAGTGGAAGGGTGTTTTTCTAGCTAGAAGTTGGTCACTAGTGGTGTGCTGCAGGGCTCGGTACTGGGACCTCTTCTATTTGTAATATATATAAATGACTTGGAAGAGGGAGTAACTGGAGTGATCAGCAAGTTTGCAGACAATACAATACAAAGATGGCTGGAGTTGAGGATAGTGAGGAGCATTGTCAGGCGATGCAGCAGGACATAGATAGGCTGGTAGCTTGGGCAGATAGATGGCAGATGGAATTCAATCATGATAAATGTGAGGTGATGCATTTTGGGAGAAAGAATGTAGTGGGGAGGTATATGATAAAGGGTAGACCTATTAAGAGTATAGAAATGCAGAGGGACCTGGGGGTGCAGGTGCACAAGTCTCTGAAGGTGGCAGAGCAAGTGGAGAAGGTTGTGAAGAAAGCATAAGAGTATGTTAGCCTTTATAGGAAGGGGTATACAGTAGAAGATTTGGCCTTTTAATGTTGCAGTTGTATAAAACGTTGGTTAGACCTCATTTGGAATACTGGGTCCTGTTCTGTTTGCCTTACTACCAGAAGGATGTGGAGACTTTGGAGAGAGTGCAGAGGAGGTTTACCAGGATGCTGCCTGGTATGGAAGGTCTGAGTTACGAGGACAGGTAAGGCAAATTGGGACTGTTTTCCTTAGAAAGACATAGACTTAGAGGAGATCTAATAGAGGTGTTCAAGATTATGAGGGGTATAGATAGAGTAAACAGGATTAAGTTTTTTCCTAGGATGGACTCAAATACCATTAGGGGTCACGGGCTTAGGGTGAGGGGGTAAGGTATAATTTGGATGCTAGAGGGAGTTTTTTCACACAGAGGGTGGTGGGGGTATGTAATGCACTGCCAAGTAAAGTGGTGGAGGCAGGTACTCTGGAGTTATTTAAGAAATACTTAGATGGGCACATGAACAGAATGGGAATGGAGGGGGATAGAAAACTGATTTAAAATAGGGATCATGAGCCTTGGGAGTCCCTGGAAGTGTGTAAATAGATGATGATATTGATGTACTTGTTTTTATCCTACAGGTGCTTTGGTCCACCTTGTTGTCTAACGAGGGGCATACACGCGATGGGTCGTGAGAGGGCTGCTCTTGGATTTTTTTTCGTGAGTATCCTAGTGCTTCACGTCGTTAGTGTACGCTTGACCTGGACCATTTGATGGGCAACACGACAGCTCAGTGACTATCGCTGTGCTGTGCAGATACATGGATTTGGGCCTGTGTCTGTGGGAGTTTGCGCATTCTCCCCGTGATTGTGTGGGTTTTCTCTGGGTGCTCCGGTTTCCTCCCACATCCCAAAGATGTGCTCTTAGGCTAATTGGCAGAACAAATTCTCCCTAAATTGTCTCAAATTTGGTTTCAATGCATAGATCTATAAACATAGACAGGGATCACGGGTAGAAGTGGGAACATCAGGGTGGCAGCGTGGGCTCATTGGGCCGAAGGGCCTGTTTCCCGTACTGTTTTGTTCTTTGTTCTTTGTATGTCTGTGAATACCCCAGCCAGCTGATCTGTGCAGGATCTAAGTGCTCATCCAGGTATCCCATCCGGCTTAGTTGCTTTCTGTGGGTTGAAAGCTGCTCTGATATTTGCAATGGTGACCCCAGATACAGATTCATCCAGGGCTTCCAGGGTGGAGGGCATGCTCTCGCTGACATTGTGCTCAAAATGAGCAGAGAATGCATCGAGCCCATCAGGGAGGGTGCGTTGGAGCCGATGATTTTACATGTCCTCATCTTGTAGCCTGTTATGTCTTGCAGACCTTGCTATAGTCAGCGGGGTTTCAAACATTTGGTTTTGGTAACTGTCAGTTTAATTGATTAATTTTGGAATGTATTTATTTTTGTTCCATTGGTTTCGTCAGTTCAAAGACCAAGCGAGTCATTAAGAAGCAGACATCTGGAATGCGGCATCCTGTGGAAAAGCCTACCAATGATCAGTGTCTCATTCTCTCTTCACCGTTTGCCTTTGTTCCAGGTAACAGGCGCCTTGGGTTCTGCTTTCCCAGATTTTCCCTAAGGCAGAATTATATTTCAACAACAACTTGCATTTATATAGAACCTTTATCGCAGATTGCATTTAAAACATTTTTGAATGTTCACCACAAGTCCTGTTTCCTGCAATCTCTGAAGGTATAGCTGGAAGGTGGCGTTTGGCTGGCCCATTCCATAGAACCACTACAGTACAGAAGGAGGCCATTTGGCCCATTGAGTCTGTGCCAACTCTCTGAAAGAACATGCCAACCAGATCCAGCGCCCCCACCTCCCCACCCCCACCCCATAGCTCTGTGCAATTATCATGGTCAATCCACCTAACCTTTGCTTTATAATTCTTCTCTGAAAGCATCCAAAGGCTCCTCACGAGAACCGACCTGATAGGATGAAGGAAAATCCAAAGGTTTTTTATTCCTATGTTAGGAATAAAAGGCTGGTTAGAGGAAATATCGGACCTGTTAGGGACAGAGGAGGGGAACTGTGCTTAGAGCCCGAGGGAATGGCGGAGATCCTGGATGAATATTTTGCGTCGGTATTCACGAAGGAGAGGGGCTTGTTGACTGCTGCTATCTCTGAGGGAGGTGTGGACCAGTTGAGAGAAATATCCATACCAAGGGAGGAAGTGTTAGAGCTTCTAGGTAGCATTAAAACTGATAAATCTCCGGGGCCTGATGGCATTTATCCCAGGCTGCTTAGGGAGGTGCGAGGTGAAATTGCTGGGCCTCTGACACGAATCTTTGTCTCTTTGAAGAGCGAAAAGAGGACACGAGAAGACTTTGGCTGATAGGATCAAGGAGAATCCTAAAGCTTTCTTTAGATATGTCAAGAATAGAAGATTGGTTAGGGCAAGATTAGGGCCAGTCAGAGACAGCAGTGGGAAGTTGTGCGTGGAGCCTGACGAGATTGGAGAGGCACTGAATAAATATTTCTCTTCGGTATTCACGCAGGGAGATGTAAATGTAGTTGTGGAGAACACTGGGATACAAAGTTGCAAACTGGAAAGTATTGAAGTAGATAAGGCGGATGTGCTAGATATTCTTGAGGGTTTGAAGTTAGATAAGTCCCCTGGGCCGGATGGGATTTACCCTAGGATTCTCTGGGAGGCGAGAGAGGTGATTGCAGAGCCTCTGGCTCTGATCTTCAGGTCATCGTTGGTTACAGGTATAGTGCCGGAAGACTGGAGGATAGCGCATGTGGTCCCATTGTTCAAGAAGGGGAATAGCGACTTTCCTGGGAATTATAGACCGGTGAGTCTTACTTCTGTTGTGGGCAAAGTATTGGAAAGAATTATTAGGGATAGGATTTACAGTTATATTAGGGATAGGAGTTACAGATAAAGTTGTTAAGAAGGCTTATGGAGTCTTAGCTTTTATTGGTAGGGGGATTGAATTTAGGAGCCGCAGCATCATGTTGCCGCTGTACAAAACTCTAGTGCGGCCGCACTTGGAGTATTGTGTGCAGTTCTGGTCCCCACATTATAAGAAAGATGTGGAGGCATTGGAGAGGTACAGAGGAGGTTTACCAGGATGTTGCCTGGTATGGAGGGCAGGTCTTATGAGGAGAGGCTGAGGGATTTGAGGTGGTTTTCGTTAGAAAGGAGGAGGCTAAGAGGGGACCTGATTGAAACATATAAGATGATTAGAGGTTTAGATAGGGTGGACAGTGATAGCCTTTTTCCTAGGATGAGAAAGCTAGCACAAGGGGACACAGCTTTAAATTAAGGGGTGATAGTTATAGGACGGATATCAGAGGTAGGTTTTTTACTCAAAGAGTGATTAGGGAGTGGAATGCCCTGCCTGCAGCTGTTGTAGATGCGCCAAGTTTGGTGGCGTTTAAGAGGTTAGTTGATAAGTATATGGATGAGAAGGGCATGGTTTAGTTAGGAGGGGCATTGCTTTTTATTTTGGTCGGCACAACATCGAAGGCCGAAGGGCCTGTTTTGTGCTGTATTGTTCTATGTTCTATGTTATTTAGAGAGAAACGAATTGATTGGCGTTAGTCAGCATGGTTTTGTGAAGGGTAGGTCGTGCCTTACTAACCTTATTGAGTTTTTTGAATATGTGACCAAAGAGGTGGATGGGGGTAAGGCAGTTGATGTGGTATATATGGACTTTAGTAAGGTGTTCGATAAGGTGCCCCGTGGAAGGCTTCTGCAGAAAATGCAGATGTATGGGATTGAGGGTGATTTAGCTAATTGGATTAGGAATTTTTATTTTTTTATTATTAAGCAACACAGCACGGGAAACAGGCCCTTCGGCCCAACGAGCCCGCGCCACCGTAATACCAAATACATTATCCTATTTTAATATTCCTATATAATAATATATATATTAATCCTAATTTGGAAAATTTTCACCATAGGGACAATTTGTTTCCCAATCAGCCTAAGAGCGAATTTTTGGGTTGTGGGAGGAAACCGGAGTGCCCGGAGAAAACCCACGCAACCACGGGGAGAACGCGCAAACTCCCGCAGACACCGGCCCAATTCCAAGTGTCTGCACAGCGACATCGATAGTCTCTGAGCTGTCATGGTGCCCTTCAGGTGGTCCACATAAAGCACTCATATACGACATGAGGTACCAGGCAACCCATGAATCAACATCCAAGAGCTGTACCCGCACCACCTGCCGAATGCATGCTCAAAGTATGGACCGAATTACCTGTGGAAAAAAGCCGTAGTTAAACAGTCCTAATATATCCCTCTATCTGCATACCGCTCATGTGGCTGTCCAAGAGACCCTTAAACAGCCCCAGCGTGCCTGCTCCCACCACCTTACTCGGCAGTGCATTCCACACCCCCACTACCCTTTGTGTGAAAAACTGCCCTCTAATATTCGTCCTATACATAGCCCCCCTCACCCTATGGCCATGACCCCTCGTCCTATCCATTTCTAAAGGTGGAAAAAGTTTACCTCCATTTACTCTATCTATACCCCTTATAATCTTATACACCTCTATGAGATCCCCTCTAAGCCGACGTCTTTCAAGGGAAAACAACCCCAGTCTATCTAATCGTTCCTCATAGGACAGTCCTTCCATACCAGGCAGCATCCTGGTAAACCTCCTCTGCACTCTCTCCAAGGACTCCACATCCTTCCGATAGTACGGAGACCAGAACTGGGCGCAGTATTCCAAGTGAGGCCTAACCAAAGTTGTATACAACTGCAACATCAAACTCCTACTCTTGGCTAGCTGATAGAAGACAGAGGGTGGTGGTTGATGGAAAATTATTCATCGTGGAGTTCGGTTACAAGTGGTGTACCTCAGGGATCTGTTTTGGGGCCCCTGCTGTTTGTAATTTTTATAATATATGGATGAGGGTATTGAAGGATGGATTATTAAATTTGCGGATGACACCAAAGTCGGATGAGTGGTAGATAGTGAAGAGGGGTGTTATAGTTTGCAGAGAGACTTGGACAAGTTGCAGAGCTGGGCCGAGAGGTGGCAAATGGAGTTTAATGTGGAAAAGTGTGAGGTAATTCACTTTGGCAGGAATAACAAATGTGTAGAGTATAGGGCTAATGGTAGGACTCTTAATAGTGTTGAAGAACAGAGGGATCTTGGTGTATATGTGGATAGATCCCTGAAAGTTGGCAATCAAGTCGATAAGGTTGTTAAGAAGGCATACGGAGTCTTAGCTTTTATTGGTAGGGGGATTGAATTTCGGAGTCGCAATGTCATGTTGCAACTGTACAAAACTCTAGTGCGGCCGCACTTGGAGTATTGTGTACAGTTCTGGTTGCCACATTGTAAGAAAGATGTGGAGGATTGGAGAGGGTACAGAGGAGGTTTACCAGGATGTTGCCTGGTATGGAGGGCAGGTCTTATGAAGAGAGGCTGAGGGTTTTGAGGTTGTTTTCATTAGAAAGAAGGCGGCTAAGAGGAGACCTTATTGAAAACATATAAGATGATTAGAGGTTTTGATAGGGTGGACAGTGATAGCCTTTTTCCTCGGATGGAGAAAGCTAGCACGAGGGGACATAGCTTTAAATTAAGGGGTGATAGTTATAGGACGGATGTCAGAGGTAGGTTCTTTACCCAGAGGGTGGTAAGGGTATGGAATGCCCTGCCTGCAGCAGTTGTAGATGCGCCAAGTTTGGTGGTGTTTAAGAGGTTAGTAGATACGTTTATGGACGAAAAGGGAATGGTTTAGGTTAGAGGGTCATTGCTTTTTCTTAATTGGCCGGCGCAACATCGAAGGCCGAAGGGCCTGTTCTGCACAGTAATGTTCTATGCTATGTCTTTATTGGACACAGGTGAGGTCCCAGAGGACTGGAGAATAGCTAATGTTGTACCGTTGTTTAAAAAGGGTAGTAGGGATAACTCTGGAAATTATAAACCGGTTAGTTTGACGTCAGTGGTAGGGACGTTGTTGGAGGGGATTCTTAGAGATAGGATGTATAGGCACTTAGAGCATTGAGATCTGATTAGGGATACGCAGCATGGCTTTGTTAAGGGGAGGTCATGCCTTATGAATCTGGTAGAATTTTTTGAGGAGGTGACGAAAACATTGGACAAAGGGCGAGCCGTTGATGTTGTCTATATGGATTTTAGTAAGGCATTTGACAAAGTCCCTCATGGGAGGTTAGTTGAGAAGGTCAAGGCTCATGGGATACAAGGACAGGTAGCTAGATGGATAAGTAATTGGCTTAGTAATAGGAGACAGAGAGTAATAGTGGAAGGGTGTTTTTCCAGCTGGAGGTCGGTCACTAGTGGTGTGCCGCAGGGCTTGGTACTGGGACCTCTTCTATTTGTAATATATATAAATGACTTGGAAGAGGGAGTAAGTGGAGTGATCAGCAAGTTTGCAGACGATACAAAGACGGCTGGACTTGCGGATAGTGAGGAGCATTGTCAGGCGATGCAGCAGGACATAGATAGGCTGGTAGCTTGGGCAGACAGATGGCAGATGGAATTCAATCCTGATAAATGTGAGGTGATGCATTTTGGGAAAAAGAATGTAGTGGGGAGGTATATGATAAAGGGTAGACCTATTAAGAGTATAGAAACGCAGAGGGATCTGGGGGTGCAGGTGAACAAGTCTCTGAAGGTGGCAGAGCAAGTGGAGAAGGTTGTGAAGAAAGCATATAGTATGCTAGCCTTTATAGGAAGGGGTATAGAGTACAAGAGTTGGCCTTTAATGTTGCAGTTGTATAAAACATTGGTTAGACTTCATTTGGAATACTGTGTCCAGTTCTGGTCGCCTTACTACCGGAAGGACGTGGAGACTCTGGAGAGAGTGCAGAGGAGGCTTACCAGGATGCTGCCTGGTATGGAAGGTCTGAGTTACAAGGAGAGGTTAGGCAAATTGGGATGTTTTCCTTAGAAAGACGTAGACTTAGAGGAGATCTAATAGAGGTGTACAAGATTATGAGGGATATAGACAGAGTAAACAGGGTTAAGCTTTTTCCTAGGATGGACTCAAATAGCACGAGGGGTCACGGGCTTAGGGTGAGGGGGGTAAGGTATAATTTGGATGCTAGAGGGAGTTTTTTCACACAGAGGGTGGTGGGGGTATGGAATGCGCTGCCAAGTAAAGTGGTGGAGGCAGGTACTCTGGAGTTATTTAAGAAATACTTAGATGGGCACATGAACAGAATGGGAATGGAGGGTATAGAAAACTGATTTAAAATAGGGATCATGAGCCTTGGGAGTCCCTGGGAATTGTGTAAATAGATGATGATATTGATGTACTTGTTTTTATCCTACAGGTGCTTTGGTCCATCTTGTTGTCTAATGAGGGGCATACACGCGATGGGTCGTGAGAGGACTGCTCTTGGACCTTTTTCGAGAGTATCCTACTGCTTCACGTCGTTAGTGTATGCTTGACCTGGACCATCTGATGGGCAACACAACAGCTCAGTGACTATAACTGTGCTGTGCAGATACATGGATTTGGGCCTGTGTCTGTGGGAGTTTGCGCATTCTCCCCGTGCTTGCGTGGGTTTTCTCCGGGTGCTCCGGTTTCCTCCCACATCCAAAAGATGTTCTCTTAGGCTGATTGGCAAAACAAATTCTCCTGAAATTGTCTCAAATTTGGTTTTTAATCCATAGATCTATCAACATGGACAGGGATCGTGGGTAGAGGTGGGAATATCGAGGTGGCGGCGCGGGCTCGTTGTGCTGAAGGGCCTATTTCCCGTGCTGTTTTGTTCTTTGTTCTTTGTTCTATCTCTCTGTTTAGTGCATAAGATTTCAAATATTTCAAGGCTAAAAAGATAATGTTTCGAGGAGTATGGAGAGTGGAAAAAACTTGCCAGAATCTTGCCTCTGCATAAGACAGTAGGAGCTGAGAGTCCCACCAACTGCCATCCCCATCATGGGGTTCCTGGCGACGGGAGATGGATTCAACTGGAAACTTTATTGACAAGTTTCTGCCGCCAGTGAGAGTCACATCACCTCCTACTGCAATGAAACACTGCAGAGAGGGAGAATTATCTCACTTAGATTGTTTCATCAATCAATATAATTTGCATTATTACCCAAAGTTAATTAAATTCCTGAAAGAGTTGGCCCCCAAAAAAATTGGAAAACAATTATCTAAATTTTCCTGCTATTCATCCCCATTGAATATAAATCTATCAGCATCTCCCTCAAAGCCCCATTCTGCGTGTGAGACAGAGAGTTCCATCCTGTGACTCTGGTGTTATTAAGCTCTGTATGTATGGCTTTCCTCATACACTTCAATCGTTTCTTAACCAGATATTCATCAAAGTCTCTTTTAAACAAAATCATTAATCAACATTAATGCTTTTAATCCAGATCAGTTCCCAAATCTTTCACTTGACAGACAAAACAAATGCTTTCTCTTTGCGGCTTCTTTTAAGGTTTGCCAATTTTCTGTTCAGCAATACAATCAAAATCTAACTTAAATATCCAGCTTCCAGCTGCACTATGTAAACCTTTTAGCATTTGAAAACTTCAATCATACCTTATAAGCTTTGACCTTTTATTCTCATCCCTGGCACTCTCTCCCACCCCCTGCTTTCTCTGGCTGTATCTAATCATTTATTGATGCCGTGCTCTTGCTTATTGTTCGTATTGTCGCTTATTTGCAATTATCTTTCTGCAGCTGTGCTATTTTATGGATACGGAACATTTTTTAAAAGCACCTGAATTATGTCTTTCCTCAATCTCTTCTTCGATGAAAAATAATACAATTTTGTCAGCTTGTTGTGATTGGGCAGAGACATTGCCCTGTGGGATACTAATTAGAAATGCTAAACCTGCCTAAATATAATTTTTGTCTTTGTTATCTTAACCTGGATGTCAACTATTGTTGTTTTATTTTAAGATATGTTGGCTTCTTACTCTCAAAGAGATTCTCTTGCACACAATGCTCTTCTGTTCAGAAACATTTATTTGTTTGAGCATTTCCAAAAAAAGATGTTTTGTAGAAAAACAAAAAGAACAAGAACAAAGAATAGCACAGGAAACAGGCCCTTTGACGCTCCAAGCCTCTGCCATCTGTTTGTATCCCTCTATTCCCAGTCTGTTCATGTGGCTATCGAGATATGTCTTATACGATCCCAGTGTGTCTGTCTCTACCACCTTGCTTAGCAGTGCATTTAAGGCCCCCACCACTCTCTGTGTAAAATACATCCCTTTGATATCTGTGTTAAACCTTGCTCCCCCTCACATTGAACTTGTCCCCTCTTGTGTTCATCACCTCTGACCTGAAAAAAGTTTCCCACTGTTCACCTTATCTATGCCCTTCATAATTTTGTGCACCTCTATTAGGTCACCCTTCATTCTCCGTCTTTCCAGGGAGAACAACCCCAGTCTGCCCAATCTCTCCTCATAGCTAAGACCTTCTGGAAACTGAAAGTATTGAAGTATATATCTTTAGTAAGTAGATTACTTTTAGTAAGGCGTTTGATAAGGTGGCCCATGGAAGACTTCTGCAGAAAATGCAGATGTATGGGATAGAGGGTGATTTAGCTAATTGGGTTAGGAATTGGCTAGCAGATAGAAGACAGAGGGTGGTGGTTGATGGGAATATTCATCTTGGAGTTCGGTGACAAGTGGTGTACCTCGGGGTCTGTTTTGGGCCCCTGCTGTTTGTAATTTTTAAAATGATCTGGATGAGGGTATTGAAGGATGGATTAGTAAATTTGCAGATGACACTAAGTCGGTGGAGTGGTAGATAGTGAAGAGGGGTGTTATAGTTTGCAGAGTGACTTGGACAAGTTGCAGAGCTGGTCCGAGAGGTGGCAAATGGAGTTTAATGTGGAAAGTGTGAGGTAATGCACTATGGCAGAAATAATAAATGTGTAGAGTATAGGGCAAATGGTAGGATTCTTAGTAGTCTAGATGAACAGAGGGATCTTGGTGTATATGTGCATAGATCCCTGAAAGTAGGCAGTCAGGTCGAGAAGGTTGTTAGGAAGCATATGGAGTCTTGGCTTTTATTGGTAGAGGGATTGAATTTCGGAGCCGCAACGTCATGTTGCAACTGTACAAAACTCTAGTGCGGCCGCACTTGGAGTACTGTGTGCAGTTCTGGTCCCCACATTATAAGAAAGATGTGGAGGCATTGGAGAGGGTACAGAGGAGGTTTACCAGGATGTTGCCTGGTATGGAGGGCAGGTCTTATGAGGAGAGGCTGAGGGAATTGAGGTTGTTTTCGTTAGAAAGGAGGAGGCTAAGAGGGACCTGATCGAAACATATAAGATGATTAGAGGTTTAGATAGGGTGGACAGTGATAGCCTTTTCCTAGGATGGAAAAAGCTAGCACGAGGGACACAGCTTTAAATTAAGGGGTGATAGTTATAGGACGGATATCAGAGGCAGGTTCTTTACCCAAAGGGTGGTTTGGGAGTGGAATGCCCTGCCTGCAGCGGTTGTAGATGCGCCAAGTTTGGTGGCGTTTAAGAGGTTAGTTGATAAGTATATGGAAGAGAAGGGAATGGTTTAGTTTGGAGGGCATTGCTTTTTATATTGGTCGGTGCAACATCGAAGGCCGAAGGGCCTGTTCTGTGCTGTAAAGTTCTATGTTCTATGTTCTATAAGGAGGAGGTGTTAAATATTCTTGGGCCGGACGGGATTTACCCTAGGATTCTTTGGGAGGCAAGAGAGGTGATTGCAGAGCCTCTGGCTCTGATCTTCAGGTCATCGTTGGTTACAGGTATAGTGCCAGAAGATTGGAGGATAGCGAATGTGGTCCCATTGTTCAAGAAGGGGAATAAAGACTTTCCTGGGAATTATAGACCAGTGAGTCTTACTTCTGTTGTGGGAAAAGTATTGGAAAGAATTATTAGGGTAGGATTTATAGTTATTTAGAGAGAAATGAATTGATTGGGGATAGTCAGCATGGTTTTGTGAAGGGTAGGTCATGCTTACTAACCTATTGAGTTTTTTGAAAAAGTGACCAAAGAGGTGGATGGGGGTAAGGCAGTTGATGTGGTATATATGGACTTTAGTATGGCGTTCGATAAGGTTTCCCATGGAAGGCTTCTGCAGAAAATGCAGATGTATGGGATTGAGGGTGATTTAGCTAATTGGTTAGGAATTGGCTAGCAGATAGAAGACAGAGGGTGGTGGTTGATGGAAATTATTCATCATGGAGTTCGGTTACAAGTGGAGTACCTCAGGGATCTGTTTTGGGGCCCCTGCTGTTTGTAATTTTTATAAATGATCTGGATGAGGGAATAGAAGGATGGATTACTAAATTTGCGGATGACACCAAAGTCGGAGGAGTGGTAGATAGTGAAGAGGGGTGTTATAGTTTGCAGAGAGACTTGGACAAATTGCAGAGTTGGGCCGAGAGGTGGCAAATGGAGTTTAATGTGGAAAAGTAATTCACTTTGGCAGGAACAACAAATGTGTAGAGTATAGCGCTAATGGTAGGATTCTTAATAGTGTTGATGAACAGAGGGATCTTGGTGTATATGTGCATAGATCCCTGAAAGTTGGCAATCAAGTCGATAAGGTTCTTAAGAACGCATACGGACTCTTAGCTTTTATTGGTAGGGGTATTGAATTTCGGAGCCACAACGTCATGTTGCAACTGTACAAAACTCTGGTGCGGCCACACTTGGAGTATTGTGTACAATTCTGGTCGCCACATTATAAGAAAGATGTGGAGGCATTGGAGACCTTATCGAAACATAGAAGATGATTAGAGGTTTAGATAGGGTGGACAGTGATAGCCTTTTTCCTAGGATGGAGAAAGCTAGCACGAGGGGACACAGCTTTAAATTAAGGGTGATAGTTATAGGACGGATATCAGAGGTAGGTTCTTTACCCAAAGGGTGGTTTGGGAGTGGAATGCCCTGCCTGCAGCTGTTGTAGATGCGCCAAGTTTGGTGGCGTTTAAGAGGTTAGTTGATAAGTATATGGAAGAGAAGGGAATGGTTTAGTTTGGAGGGGCATTGCTTTTTATATTGGTTGGCGCAACATCGAAGGCCGAAGGGCCTGTTCTGTGCTGTAAAGTTCTATGTTCTATGTTCTATAAGGAGGAGGTGTTAAATATTCTTGGGCCGGATGGGATTTACCCTAGGATTCTTTGGGAGGCAAGAGAGGTGATTGCAGAGCCTCTGGCTCTGATCTTCAGGTCGTCGTTGGTTACAGGTATAGTGCCAGAAGATTGGAGGATAGCGAATGTGGTCCCATTGTTCAAGAAGGGGAATAAAGACTTTCCTGGGAATTATAGACCAGTGAGTCTTACTTCTGTTGTGGGAAAAGTATTGGAAAGAATTATTAGGGATAGGATTTATAGTTATTTAGAGAGAAATGAATTGATTGGGATAGTCAGCATGGTTTTGTGAAGGGTAGGTCGTGCCTTACTAACCTCATTGAGTTTTTTGAAAAAGTGACTAAGGAGGTGGATGGGGGTAAGGCGGTTGATGTGGTATATATGGACTTTAGTAAGGCGTTTGATAAGGTGGCCCATGGAAGACTTCTGCAGAAAATGCAGATGTATGGGATAGAGGGTGATTTAGCTAATTGGATTAGGAATTGGCTAGCGGATAGAAGACAGAGGGTGGTGGTTGATGGGAGATATTCATTGTGGAGTTCGGTTACAAGTGGTGTACCTCAGGGGTCTGTTTTGGGGCCCCTGCTGTTTGTAATTTTTATAAATGATCTGGATGAGGGTATTGAAGGATGGATTAGTAAATTTGCGGATGACACTAAAGTCGGTGGAGTGGTAGATAGTGAAGAGAGGTGTTATAGTTTGCAGAGAGACTTGGACAAGTTGCAGAGCTGGGCTGAGAGGTGGCAAATGGAGTTTAATGTGGAAAAGTGTGAGGTAATGCACTTTGGCAGGAATAATAAATGTGTAGAGTATAGGGCTAATGGTAGGATTCTTAATAGTGTTGATGAACAGAGGGATCTTGGTGTATTTGTGCATAGATCCCTGAAAGTAGGCAGTCAAGTCGATAAGGTTGTTAAGAAGGCATACGGAGTCTTAGCTTTTATTGGTAGGGGGATTGAATTTCGGAGCCGCAACGTCATGTTGCAACTGTACAAAACTCTAGTGCGGCCGCACTTGGAGTATTGTGTGCAGTTCTGGTCCCCACATTATAAGAAAGATGTGGAGGCATTGGAGAGGGTACAGAGGAGGTTTACCAAGATGTTGCCTGGTATGGAGGGCAGGTCTTACGAGGAGAGGCTGAGGGATTTGAGGTTGTTTTCGTTAGAAAGGAGGCGGCTAAGAGGAGACCTTATCGAAACATATAAGATGATTAGAGATTTAGATAGGGTGGACAGTGATAGCCTTTTTCCTAGGATGGAGAAAGCTAGCACGAGGGGACACAGCTTTAAATTAAGGGGTGATAGTTATAGGACGGATATCAGAGGTAGGTTCTTTACCCAGAGGGTGGTTAGAGAGTGGAATGCCCTGCCTGCGCAGTTGTAGATGCGCCAAGTTTGGTGGCGTTTAAGAGGTTAGTTGATAAGTTTATGGAAGAGAAGGGAATGGTTTAGTTTGGAGGGTCATTGCTTTTTTCATAATTGGTCGGTGCAACATCGAAGGCCGAAGGGCCTGTTCTGCGCTGTAATTGTTCTATGTTCTAGGGTTAGAGCGAGGATTAGAAAAAAGAACTAAGAACAAACAAAATTACAGCACAGGAACATGCCCTTTGCCTTCCAGGCCTGCGCTGTCTCTGCTGCCCGATTGAACTAAAATCTCCTACCCTTCTGGGGACCATCTCCCTCTATTCCCATCCTATTCATGTATTTGTCAAGATGCCCCTTAAAAGTCACTACTGTATCTGCTTCCAATACCTCCCCCGATAATGAGTTCCACACACCCACTACTACTCACCCACCTCTCTGGCGTGGGTGCATCCAGAGAATCTTGCGCTGTGTTCAATGTACACACAGTCATTTTACACTCAGGGGCCAGTTTACACACACAATCAGAGTGCATATGCTATCAATATACGCACACTCAGTTTACATTTGCAGTTAGCGTACATTTGTGATCAGTATACACGTGGCAATTATATGGGAGGCATGCCTTAGGAAGATAGGTTGAGGGAGCTAGGTCTCTTCTCCCGGGAGAGACGAAGATTAAGAGGCGACCAGATAGAGGTTTATAAGATGTTGAGAGGAATAGATAGAGTGGATTCTCGGCCGCTATTTCCCAGGGCTGAAATAGTCGCTACGAGAGGACACAGGTTTAAGGTGCTGGGGAGCAAGTACAGAGGAGATAAAGAACAAAGAACAAAACACCATGGGAAACAGGCCCTTCGGCCCAATGAGCCCGCGCCGCCACCCCGATGTTCCCACCTCTACCCGTGATCCCTGTCTATGTTTATAGATCTATGGATTAAAAACAAAATTTGAGACAATTTAGGGAGAATTTGTTTTGCCAATTAGCCTAAGAGCACATCTTTGGGATGTGGGAGGAAACCGGAGCACCCGGAGAAAACCCACGCAAGCACAGGGAGAATGCGCAAACTCCCACAGACACAGGCCCAAATCCATGTATCTGCACAGCACAGCGATAGTCACTGAACTGTTGTGTTGCCCATCAAATTGTCCAGGTCAAGTGTACACTAACAACGTGAAGCACGAGGATACTCTCGAAAAAAATCCAAGAGTAACCCTCTCACGACCCATCGCGTGTATGCCCCCTGTTAGACAACAAGGTGGACCAAAGCACCTGTAGGATAAAAACAAGTACATCAATATCATCATCTATTTACACACTTCCCAGGGACTCCCAAGGCTCATGATCCCTATTTTTAAATCAGTTTTCTATACCCCTCCATTCCCATTCTGTTCATGTGCCCATCTAAGTATTTCTTAAATAACTCCAGAGTATCTGCCTCCACCACTTTACTTGGCAGCGCATTTCATACCCCCTCCACCCTCTGTGTGAAAAAATTCCCTCTAGCATCCAAATTATACCTTACCCCCCTCACCCTAAGCCTGTGACCCCTCGTGTTATTTGAGTTCATCCTAGGAAAAAGCTTAACCCTGTTTACTCTATGTATACCCTTCATAATCTTGTACACCTCTATTAGATCTCCTCTAAGTCTACATCTTTCTAAGGAAAACATCCCAATTTGCCTAACCTGTCCTCGTAACTCAGACCTTCTATACCAGGCAGCATCCTGGTAAACCTCCTCTGCACTCTCTCCAGAGTCTCCATGTCCTTCCGGTAGTAAGGCGACCAGAACTGGACGCAATATTCCAAATGACGTCTAACCAACGTTTTATACAACTACAACATTAGAGGCCAGCTCTTGTACTCTATAACCCTTCCTATAAAGGCTAACATACTATATGCTTTCTTCACAACCTTCTCCACTTGCTCTGCCACCTTCAGAGACTTGTTCACCTGCACCCCCAGATCCCTCTGCGTTTCTATACTCTTAATAGGTCTACCCTTTATCATACACCTCCCCTCTACATTCTTTCTCCCAAAATGCATCACCTCACATTTATCAGGATTGAATTCCATCTGCCCAAGCTATCAGCCTATCTATGTCCTGCTGCATTGCCTGACAATGCTCCTCACTATCCGCAAGTCCAGCCATCTTTGTATCGTCTGCAAACTTGCTGATCGCTCCACTTACTCCCTCTTCCAAGTCATTTATATATATTACAAATAGAAGAGGTCCCAGTACCGAGCCCTGCAGCACACCACTAGTGACCAACCTCCAGCTAGAAAAACACTCTTCCACTATTACTCTCTGTCTCCTATTACTAAGCCAGTACTAAGATGTTAAAGGTAAGTTTTTCACACAGAGGGTGGTGAGTGAATGGAATTGTTGGTAGAAGCGTACTCGCTGCGGTCTTTTAAAGGACTTCTAGATGAATACATGGGATTTAATGGGATTGGGAGTTACAGATAGTTCTATGGCCTGGTAGGTATGGGGGTACGATCGGCCCAACTTGTAGGTCGAAGGACCTGTTTGTGCAGTAGTGTTCTATGTTCTATATAAATGCAGTCGGAATACAGAGGTGAATGGTATACAAAAATGATCAGTTTATGCCCACAGTTGGTTTTCATAAGCCATCAATGTCCACAGGCCATTTGTATACGCTAGTGGTTAGTATGCACCATGGACAGCATACACAGCCAAATACACAGTATACAAATGGGGTCAGTATGCACGTGATGAGGTTACACATGCCATCAGTACATACACTCACTCTCAGTATACACACAGTCAGTATAGACACACTGTCAGTATATACATATTATGTCGGTTTACAATTACGGTCCGTATACACTCATTGTCAGTATACATATTATCAGTGTACACACACTGTCAGTATACACTCATTGTCAACTTTGCTATCAAATCTTATACATACACATTCACTCTTCCTCACTTCTGAACTCTTGTTTAAGCCAAGCTCCTTTCTCTATCCTCTCTCAGCAACACTAAATGTTGGTCACACTGCATTAATCTTGCCATTAGCAAGATCATCTTTTTTATCTACAAGAATCTCATTGACTACTTCCTCAGGAGTTCATTCTGAACTGTTTACCATTCCTTACACCGAGAGTTTGCGCCATTAACGAAATTAACTACTTAGTTAAATTACTTCATTTCGGAAGCAGCGTACTGCCTGCACTGCCTCAGTTACATCAATAAATTCACAACACACTAGTTTCAGGCCAATATTCTCTTATTCTGTATCGTAGTTAATCACAATCTTCACTCAACTTAGCAAAGCAGTGGGAACAGTTCCACATGTTTATCCTGATTTTTCTTGCCAGCTAGTTTCTGACAAAGAAATAAATGAAGAAATGAAGAAAAGTATGTTGTTTTTAAATTAAGACAATCCAAATGTCAATAAAAGATGCTATTTTTGACAGTGAATTGAATCACAGTGTGTTTACAAATGCTTTTTGTGGAGTTTTTCAGAACTGGACTGGAGTTTCCTAGAAAGCCTCAGTGAGATCTCAATCACCAAATGATTCAGTTAGTTGATCTCACCAGAGCCATCCCTGTGGATTAGACAGTAGCTGGGCCCAGCTATTCAGCTGGAAAGAATGTGCATAACAGCAAAGTTATTATACAGAAGAGTACTACAATTTATGTTATGAACTCGCAGAATTTTCAGAATGGGAGGTTAGTACACTGCAGAGTGCACTAGTCCAAACATGTGCAGGTTAGGTCGATTGACCATGTGAAATTGTCCTAGTGTTGGAGAGCTTATGAGGGTAAATATGTGGGGTCACAGGGCCTGGGTGGGATTGTGGTCAGTGCAGGCTCGATGGGCCAAATGGCCTCCTTCTGCACGGTAGGGAATATACAATTCTATGAATTGTCCTTAGATGTCTGATAGTGTCCTTTGTGCGGTTGGATCTGTGGAATGGAGACTCTTCTGTCTTTAATGGATATTTCTTTGGCGTTGTCTTGAAGCCAGATTGTGCTCAGTTGTATTCCTTCAGATAGAAGATTCAAAATCAAAGTGCCTTCAATATCCTCTTCTTGTTCAACTCTGTAAAGCTGGCTGGCTACATGTCTTTTAATATGTTATATGTGAGGTCTGTGTTGAAACTTTGATATGTTCTATTTCAAATTCAGACAATTAAAAACAACAGCTCTGCTTACCTCCAGGACCATGTTAAAATATCTGGATAATTTGGTCTAAGTTGATGGAGACTCCACATTGCTCTCTCAATGTAGTTTCTATGTTATTACAGTAATAATTTTGTTCTATTGTAGAATTCTGTAGCTTTTTTTAAAATTACCTTAATCAGATTTCCATCTCTTTCTTTCTCTTTATAATGAATGAGATTTGCAATTTCCGTTTTCTTTGGTGATATCATTTATCTTTTGGCCAGATGTTAACATGTCTTTTGTTGGATTTTCATATCATCTTCTTTCTTGTAGCAACCTCCAGGTCATTATGAACTTTTTTATAATCTCCCTCTTAGGGCAGAAATATGAATTGATGTTTTTTCTCAAGTAATTCCATCACAAGCAGTTCATGGTCTGTCCTTCTGCAATGTAATCTCCTGTTGTAGCTATTTTATTTACAATTTCCCACCAGCAGAATCATTTATTAAGCAGTCCATATCCAAATACAGCAAGACTTGGACAATTTCCAGGCTCTGGCTGACAAGTGGTAAGTAATGTTCAGGCCACACAAATACCAGGCAATGGCCATCTCTAACAAGAGACTTTGACATCCAATTACATTACCATCACTGAATCCCCCACTATCTACATCCTGGGGGTTACCATCGATTACAAGTTGAACTGGACCAGCTATATAAACACTTTGGGAACAAGAGAAGGTCAGAGGCTGGGAGTCCTGCAACAAGTAACTCGTGTCCTGACTGCAAAGCCTGTCCACCATCTCCTAGGCACAAGTCAGGTGTGTATGGAATATTCTCGGCGGTATAGCACTGAGCAGCCCATTGCGCATGTGCTGATCTGTCAGTAATGATATCGGCACGTGCGCAATAGCTCCTCACTGCTGGCCTCCTGTTCACTGACCAATCCCATGAACCCCACATCGCTGCTCTTCCAGTTCCTCTCATGACCTAATCGTTGATGCCCAGAACATGTCCGAACTAGCCTCAAACTGCTAAAAGCAGCACAGGACGCTGGGAGAATCACCTTCTTAGTAAGGATTAAAGAGCTATCTTTGTGCTTGTGTCTGCTCAGGGCTTTATCCAACACCTCACTGATCCTGAGTGTATGTCATGTGTCCACTTCCATCATTTTGTCAGTGCAAATCCAGGCAAGTCGTGGGGGTTACACACAGTGTGACATGAATCCAAGATCCCAGTTGTGGCTGTCCTCGTATTTGCGGAACTTGACTATCAGTCTCTGTAAGAAGTCTGACAATACCAGTTTAAATCCAACCGATTTGGATTAAACTGATGTTGTCAGACTTCTTACTGTGTTCACCCCAGTCCAATGCTGGCATCTCTACATCATTATCAGTCTCTGAGCAGAGACTCTGCGCTGTCATGTGTCATGAAAGCCACCTTGGAGAATGCTTACCCGAAGATCAGAGGCTAAATGCCTGTGACTGCTGAAGTGTCTTCCAACTGGAAGAGAACACTCCTGCCTGGTGATTGTCAAGCTGTGACCTTCTTGAGGGTGTTCCCTTCCTGAAGTGTTCCCTTTCTGTTGAATCACAGTGAACCCAGCACCAATCCCTGAGGCACACGGGTACCTCTCCTGATAACTCAATCCATCAACTGAGAACAAGGGATAGGGCCTATAAAAAGTGAAGGGGGAAAAGTCTGTCCGAATCAGGAAGAAATGGCAGAGGTGCTTAACGAGTACTTTGCCTCTGTATTCATGGTGGAAAGTAAACTGAGAGATTGTACTGCAGGTTTGAGGCAAATGGAAAAATTGAGTACGTGGATGTTAGGAAAGAGGATGTGTTAGACCTGTTAAATTCTATCAAGATAGACAAGTCGCCGGGACCGGATGGGACGTACCCCAGGTTATTGTGGGAGGTGAGGGAAGTGGTTGCAGAGCCCCTGGCGATGATCTTTGCGTCGTCCATAGAAACGGGAGAGGTTCCAGAGGATTGCGGATGTGGTTCCTATCTTTAAGAAAGGGAACAGGGATAGTCCAGGAAATTACCGACTGGTGAGTTTGACTTCAGTGATTGGTAAGCTGATGGAGAGGCTTCTGAGGGATAAGATATATGAACATTTGGAGAAGTTTGGACTGATTAGAAATAGCATGGTTTTGTCAAGGGCAGGTCATGCCTTACGAGCCTAGTTGAGTTCTTCGAAAATGTGACTGAACATATTGACGAAGGAAGGGCGGTGGACGTAGTGTACATGGACTTTAGTAAGGCGTTTGATAAGGTCCCACATGCAAGGCTTCTGGAGAAGGTGAGAGGGCATGGGATCCAAGGGCTTTGGCCTCGTGGATCCAGAACTGGCTTGCCGGCAGAAGGCAGAGAGTGGTTGTGGATGGGTCTTGTTCTGCATGAGGTCGGTAACCAGTGGAGTGCCCCAGGGATCTGTTCTGGGACCCCTGCTGTTTGTCATTTTCATAAATGACCTGGATGAGGAAGTGGAGGGATGGGTTAGCAAGTTCGCCGATGATAAAAAGGCAGGTGGTGTTGTGGATGGTCTGGAGGGACGTCAAAAGTTGCAGTGGGACATAGACAGGATGCAAGACTGGGCGGAGAAGTGGCAGATGGACTTCAACGTGGATAAATGTGTAGTGGTCCATTTTGGCAGGAATAATGGGATGAAGGAGTACAATATAAGGGGTGGGAGTCTTAGCTGTGTTGTAAAGCAGAAGGATCTCGGGGTCCGGGTCCATAGGACTCTTAAATTGGCCTCGCAGGTAGACGAAG
>JAGIQG010000018.1:56428439-56453564 GCA_024679065.1 Sphyrna mokarran
ATATCCTCTCACCTTAAAACAATGCTGTCTAGTTTTACACTCCCCTACCTTTGGGCCTTCTTAAGCTCCAACATGCACTTTCTGCACTCTACTAACACCTGCACAGACTTTCTCCCCTTATATTTGCTAAAAGCCTTTCTTTTCTTTCTCATTGTATCCTGAATATTTCAGGTTATCCATAGTTCTCTGGGATTGTTAAACTTTTTTGTTATCTTAGAGGGAACATGTTAGGTGTGTTCCCTTCCCATTTTATCTCTGAAATGCTCCTAAGGGGTTTTCCCACTTAGTGTATAATTCTTACATGCATTGGACATTCCAAAGTACATTATCTCAATTTGTCCAGATTAAACTTCATCTGCCATTTCTCCTCCCAAGTCTCCAACTAGTCTATATCTTGCTGTATCACTTGGACAGTGATAGCCTTTTTCCTAGGATGGAAAAAGCTAGCACGAGGGGACACAGCTTTAAATTAAGGGGTGATAGTTATAGGACGGATATCAGAGGTAGGTTCTTTACCCAAAGGGTGGTTCGGGAGTGGAATGCCCTGCCTGCAGCAGTTGTAGATGCGCCAAGTTTGGTGGCGTTTAAGAGGTTAGTTGATAAGTATATGGAAGAGAAGGGAATGGTTTAGTTTGGAGGGGCATTGCTTTTTATATTGGTCGGCGCAACATCGAAGGCCGAAGGGCCTATTCTGTGCTGTAATGTTCTATGTTCTATGTTCTATGTTCTATGTATCCTCTGACAATCCTCTTCATTGTTTGCAGCTTCACCAATTTTTGTGTCATCTGCAAACTTGCTAATTGGACCAGCTACATTTTCCTCCAAATCATTTATATATATTACAAACAGCAAAGATCCCAGCACTGATCCATGTGAAACAACACTAGTCACAGCTTCCCATTCAGAAAAGCATCCCTCTACTGCAACCCTCTATGTTCTATTGCCAAGCCAGTTCTGTGTTCATCTTGCCAGCTTTCCTCTGATCCCATGTGACTTCAACATCCATACCAATCTACCATGAGATACCTTGTCAAAGGTTTTATAATAGTCCGTGTAGACAATATCCACTGCCTTTCCTTTATCTACCATTTCTATCACTTTCCCGAAAAACGCAATCAAATTAGTGAGGTACGATCTCTCCTTCTCAAAACCATGCTGGCAATCACTAATAAATGCGTTTGTTTTGAAATGTGAGTAAATCCTGTCCCTAAGAATCTTTTGCAATAATTTTCCTATCAATGACATAAGTCTCACAAGCCTATAATTTCCTGGATTATCCCTGCTGCACTTCTTAAACAATGGAACCACATTGGCTATCCTCCAGTCCTCTGAAACTTTACCTGCAGCCGATGAGAATACAGAGACTTTTGTCAAGGCCCCAGTCAATTTCCACATTCAAAGAACAAAGAAAATTACAGCACAGGAACAGGCCTTTCGGCCCTCCAAACCTGCACTGACCATACTGCCATCTGAACTAAAACCCCCTACCCTTCCGGGAACCATATCCCTCTATTCTCATCCTATTCATGTATTTGTCAAAATGCCCCTTAAAAGTCACTACTGTATCTGAACAAAGAACAATATAGCACAGGAACAGGCCCTTCAACCCTCCAGGCCTGCCACTAATCATGTGTTCCTAACTAGCCTATCCGTTTGTATCCCTCTATTACCAATCTGTTTCTGTGGCTATCTAGATAAGTCTTAAATGATCCTAGCGTATCTACCTCAACCACTTTGCTTGATAATGCATTCTACGCCCCCACCACACTCTGTATAAAATACGTCCCCCACATATCTGTATTGAACCTTGAACCCACCTTACTTTGACCTTGTGACCCCTTGTCTTTATCATTTCTGATCTGGGAAAAAGCTTTCAACTGTTCACCCTATCTATGCCTTTCATAATTTTATAAACTTCTATTAGGTCACCCCTTAACCTCGTCTTTCCAGGGAGAGCAACCCTATTTTACTCAATCTCTCCTCATAGCTAAGACTCTCCATACCAGGCAACATCCTGGTAAATATTTCTGCACTCTCTCCAAAGCCTCAACATGCTTCTGGTAATGTGGCAACCAGAACTGATCGCAGTACTCCAAATGTCGCCAAACCAATGTTCTATATAACTGAAAAATCATATACCAACTTTCATACTCTATGCCCCATCCAATAAAGGCAAGCATGCCATATGCCGCCTTCACCACGTTTTCCATCTGTGTTGCCACTTTTAAGGATCTATGGAGTTGCACACTCAGATCCCTCTGTGTGTCAATATTCCTGATAGTTCTGCCATTTATTGTATAGCTCCCCCAGTATTAGATCTATCAAAATGCATCATAGAACATAGAACACTACAGCACAAACAGGCTCTTTGGCCCACAAGTTGCACCAATCACACCCATACCTACTATCTATAACCCCCAATTCCATTTATTCCATATACTCATCCAGAAGTCTTTTAAAAGACCCCAGCGAGTTCGCCTCCACCATCACCGACGGCAGCCGATTCCTTTCACTCACCACCCTCTGAGTGAAAAACTTACCTCTAACATCTCCCCTGTACTTGCTGCCCAGCACCTTAAACCTGTGTCCTCTCGTAGAGACCATTTCAGTCCTGCAAAATAGCCTCCAAGAATCCACCCTATCTATTCCTCTCAACATTTTATAAACCTCTATCAGGTCGCCTCTCAACCTTCTTCTCTCCAGGGAGAAGAGTCCCAGCTCCCTCAACCTATCTTCATAAGGCCTGCCTCCCAATCCAGGCAGCATCCTTGTAAATCTCCTCTGCACCCTCTCAATAGCTTCCACATTCTTCCTACAATGAGACGATCAGAATTGCACACAATACTCCAAGTGGGGTCTGACAAGGGTCTTCTAAAGTTGCAGCATTACCTCCCGACTCCTAAACTCAATCCCTCGATTAATGAAGGCCAGTACACCATTCACCTTCTTGACTATATCCTTCACCTGAGGAGTCTTTGCATTTATCTGGATTAAATTCCATCTGCCATTTCGCTGCCCAATTTTTCAGCCTATCCATATAGAACATAGAACATAGAACATTACAGCACAGAACAGGCCCTTCGGCCTTTGATGTTGCGCCGACCAATATAAAAAACAATGCCCCTCCAAACTAAACCATTCCCTTCTCTTCCATATACTTATCAACTAACCTCTTAAACGCCACCAAACTTGGCGCATCTACAACTGCTGCAGGCAGGGCATTCCACTCCCGAACCACCCTTTGGGTAAAGAACCTACCTCTGATATCCGTCCTATAACTATCACCCCTTAATTTAAAGCTGTGTCCCCTCGTGCTAGCTTTCTCCATCCTAGGAAAAAGGCTATCACTGTCCACCCTATCTAAACCTCTAATCATCTTATATGTTTCGATTAGGTCCCCTCTTAGCCGCCTCCTTTCTAACGAAAACAACCTCAAATCCCTCAGCCTCTCCTCATAAGACCTGCCCTCCATACCAGGCAACATCCTGGTAAACCTCCTCTGTACCCTCTCCAAAGCCTCCACATCTTTCTTATAATGCGGGGACCTGCATTATATCCTGCTGTAATCTCTGACAATGTTCATCACTATCCGCAAGTCCAGCAATCTTTGTGTCATCCACAAATTTACGAATCACACCAGCTATATCTTCTTCCAAATCATTTCTATATATCACAAACAGCAGAGATCCCAGTACAGAGCCCTGAGAAACACCATAAGTCACTGACTTCCAATCAGAAAAACACCCCTCCACTGCTACCCACTGTCTTCTGTGGCCAAGCCAGTTTTGTTCCATCCAGCTAGTTCACCTTCGATCCTGTGAGATTTAATCTTTTGCTCCAGCCTGCCATGAGGGACTTGTCAAATGCTTTACTAAAATCTATATCGACAACATTCACGGCCCTTCCCTCATTGGTTATTTTTGTCAACCAAAAAACTCAACCAAATTTGTGAGGCATGACCTCCCTCATACAAAACCGTGCTCTGTATCGCTAATGAGACTATTCAGTTTTAAATGCATACAGATCCTATCTTTAAGAATCTTCTCCAACAATTTCCCTACCACAGACATCAAACTCACCAGTTTATAATTTTTTACCTGGGTTATTCTTGCTACCCTTCTTAAATAACAGGACCACATTTGCTATCCTCCAATCCTCTGGGACCTCACCTGTGTCTAATGAAGAAACAAAGATTTCTGTTAGAGGCCCAGCAATTTCATCTCTTGTCTCTCTCAGTAATTTAGGACAGACCTGGATGACGAAGTGGAGGGATGGGTTAGCAAGTTCGCCGACGATACAAAGATTGGTGGTGTTGTGGATGGTCTGGAGGGATGCCAAAAGTTGCAGCGGGACATAGACAGGATGCAAGACTGGGCGGAGAAGTGGCAGATGGACTTCAACACGGATAAATGTGTGGTCCATTCTGGCAGGAATAATGGGATGAAGGAGTACAATATAAGGGGTAGGAGTCTTAGCTGTGTTGTAGAGCAGAAGGATCTCGGGGTCCGGGTCCACAGGACTCTTAAATCGGCCTCGCAGGTGGAGGAAGTGGTCAAGAAGGTGTACGGTGTACTGGCCTTCATTAATCGAGGAATAGAGTTTAGGAGTCAGGAGGTAATGATGCAGCTCTATAAGACTCTTGTCAGACCCCAGTTGGAGTATTGTGCGCAGTTCTGGTCGCCTCATTATAGGAAGGATTAGAGGCTATTGAGAGAGTTCAGAGGAGATTTACAAGGATGCTGCCTGGATTGGGAGGCAGGCCTTATGAAGATAGGTTGAGGGAGCTGGACTCTTCTCACTGGAGAGACGTAGGTTGAGAGGCGACCTGATAGAGGTTTATAAAATGTTGAGAGGAATAGATAGGGTGGACTCTCAGAGACCATTTCCTCGAGTGAAAATGGTCACTACGAGAGGACACAGATTTAAGGTGCAGGGAAGCAAATACAAAGGAGATGTCAGGGGTAGGTTTTTCACTCAGGGTGGTGAGTGAATGGAACCAACTGCCGTCGGAGTTTGTTGAGGCAAATTCACTGGGGTCTTTTAAAAGACTTCTGGATGAGTATATGGAAAAGAATAGGATAGGGGGTTATAGATAGGTCTGTGGATTGGTAGATGTGATCGGCGCAACTCGTGGGCCAAAGGGCCTGTTTGTGCTGTTCTATGTGCTGTTGTGTTCTATGTTCTATGTTCTAGATGCCATCTGGCCCTGGGGATTTGTCTATCTTAATGCTTCCTAAAACTCCTAACACTTTCTTCTTCTAATTGTGATTTGTTCTAACGGGTCTACACATCCCTCTGAGACATTTCCAATCAACATGTCCCTCTCCTTTGTGAATATGATTCAAAGTATTTATTTAGGATCTTACTTTTTTTTTGGGTTCTAAGATAATTCCCCTCTTTTGTTCTTGAGACGCCCAATTCTTTCTCTGACAACTCTCTTGTTTCTAACATATGTAAAAAATACCTTGGGATTCTCCTTAATCATAGAACATAGAACACTACAGCACAAACAAGCCCTTCGGCCGACAAGTTGCGCCGATCATATCTATACTTACCAGGGCATAGAACTATCTGTAACTCCCAATCCCATTAAATCCCATGTACCCCAGCGAGTTCGCCTCTACCACCACTGACGGCAACCAATTCCATTCACTCACCACTCTCTGAGTGAAAAACCTACCTCTAACATCTCCTCTGTACTTACCCCCCAGCACCTTAAACCTGTGTCCTCTCGTAGTGACCATTTCAGCCCTGGGAAATAGCCTCCGAGAATCCACCCTATCAATTCCTCTCAACATTTTATAAACCTCTATCAGGTCACCTCTCAACCTTTGTCTCTCAGGGAGAACAGTCCCTGCTCTCTCAACCTACCTTCATAAGGCATGCCTCCCAATCCAGGCAACATCCTTGTAAATCTCCTCTGCACCCTCTCAATAGCTTCCACATCCTTCCTATAGTGAGGCGATCAGAACTGCGCACAATACTCCAAGTGGGGTCTGACAAGGGTCTTATAAAGTTGCAGCATTACCTCCCAACTCGTAAACGCAATCCCTCTATTAATGAAGGCCAGTACACCATATGCCTTCTTGACCATATCTTCCATTTGTGGGGCAGATTTAAGAGTCCTATGGACCCAGACCCCAAGATCCTTCTGCTCCTCAACACTGCCAAGACTCCTACCCTTGACATTATACTCCTTCATCCCATTGGTCCTGTCAAAATGGACCACCACACATTTATACCTGTTGAAGTCCACCTGCCACTTCTCCACTCAGTCTTGCATCCTATCTATGTCTCTCTGCAACTTCAGACATCCCTCCAGACTATCCACAATCCTGTCTGCCAAGGACATTTTGTGACCCCTTTTTGCCCTTCTAACTCCCTGCTTAAGTTTTTTTCTACTTTTTCTGTATTCCTCTATTTTTAGCTGCCTGGACCTTATGTATGCCTCTTTTTTTTGATTAGACCCACAGTTTCTCTTGTTATCCATAGCTCTTGAATCCTACTTTTTTTGTCCTTCCTTTTTACAGGTATATGCCTGTCCTGCATTCCTATTAACTGCTCCTTAATAGACTCCCACGTGTGGATTTACTTTCGAATTTGCTTCCACTGCCTCCCGTGGCAGCGAGTTACAGGCATCCACCACCATCTGTGTAAAAAACCTGCCTATTACATCTCCTTTAAACATTGCCTCTCACACCTTAAATCTATTTCCTCTAGTAATTAACTCTTCCACCCTGGGAAAAAGCTTCTGAACATCCACTCTGTCCATGCCTCTCATAATCTTGTAGACTTCTATCCCTCAACCTCCGTCATTCCAGTGAGAACAAACCAAGTTTCCCCAACCTCTCCTTATACATAATGCCCTCCAGACTAGGCAACATTCCGAAAATCTTTTCTATACCCCCTCAAAAACCCCTACATCTTTCTGGTAAAGTGGCAACCAGAATTAAACACAGTTTTCCAAGTGCTGCCTAACTAAGGTTCTATAAAGTGGCAACATGACTTGCCAATTTTTAAACTCAATAGCCCAGCTGATGAAGGCAAGCATGCTTTATGCCTTCTTGACTACCTTCTCCACCTGCATTGCTGCTTTCAGTGACCTGTGTACCTGTATACCCAGATTCTCGGCCTATCTTGAGGGTTCTGCCATTTATATATTTCCTATCTGTTTTAGACCTTCCAAAATGTATTACCTCACATTGGTCTGGATTAAACTCCATCTGCCATCCCTTTGCCCAAGCCTGCTGTATCCTCCGATAGTCCTTATCGCTGTCTGCAAATCCACCAACCTTTATGTCACCCGTAAACATACTAAACAAATCAGTTACATTTTCATCCAAATTATTTATATATATATATTACAAACAGTAAAGGTCTCAGCACTGATCGATGAGGAACACCTCTTGTCACAGCCCTCCATTCAGAAACACATCCTTCCACTGCCATCCTCTGACTTCTTTGACCGAGCCAGTTTTGTATCCACCTTACCAGCTCACCTCTGATCCCATGCAACTTCACCTTCTGCACCAGTCTGCCATGAGGGACCTTGTCAAAAGTCCATATAGACAATATCCATTGCTCTACCCTCATTAATCATTTTTATCACTTCCTAAAAAAACTCGATGAAATTCGTGAGACATGACCTCCTTTCACAAAACCACGTTGACTCTCACTAATACTTCCACTTATTTCCATGTTGGAGTAAATCTTCTCCAATAATTTCCCTACCACTGACGCCAGGCTCACCAACTTGTAATTATCTGGATTATTCTTACTACCCTTCTTAAACAAAGGAGCAATATTGGCTGTTCTCTAATCCTCTGGGACCTTCTATGTTCTATGTTCTTCCCTGTAGCCTCCCCTTTGTATCTCCAAGGATACAAAGATTTCTGTCAAGGCCCCTGCAATTTCCTGCCTTATATCTTTCAGTGTTCTACGGTATGTCCCATCAGGCCCTGGGGACTTGTCTATCTTAATGTTTCTCAAGAACTCCAATATCTCCTCCTTTTTGATCTCAAAATGACTCAAATATCTATATACCCTCCCCAAGACTTATCATTCATTATGTTCTTCTCATTGGTGAATACTGATGCAAAGCCCTTATTTAATACCTCGCCCAGTTCCTCAGGCTCCATCATAGATTCCTCCCTTGTCCTTGAGTGGGCCAACCCTCTCCCTGGCTACCCTCTTGTTCTTTATATATGCATAAAAAGCCTTGGCCAATGACTTTTCATGACCCCTTTTAGCCCTCTTTACTCTTTGCTTAAGTTTCTTTCTGCTTTCTTTGTATTCCACACTTGCTTTGTGTGTTCCCAGCTTCCTGGCTTTGACAAATACTTCATTTTTCTCTTTGATTAGGTTCACAATACCTCTCATTATCCAAGGTTCCCAAAACTTGCCATGCTTATCCTTCATCTTTATAGGAATGTGCCAATCCTGAATCCCTATCAACTTATACTTGAAAGCCTCCCACATGCCTGATGTTGATTTGCCCTCAAACATCTGCCCCCAATCTGCATTCTTCATTTCCTGCCTAATATTGTTGTAATTAGCCTTCCCCCAATTTAGCACCTTAACTTGAGGACTACACTTATCTTTATCCTTCAGTATCTTAAACCTCACTGAATTGTGATCACTATTCCTGAACTGCTCTCCTTCTGAAACGTCGACCACCTATCAGATCCTGTCAGGCCCTGGGGGCTTATCTACTTTAATGCTTTTTAAGACACCCAATACCTCCTCCTTTTTGATATCAACATGCTTTTTGTTTTTTCAAGGGTCAATGAATGATCGACAATAAATGCTGCCCTAGCCAGTGACATCCACAACTAATAAAAAGAATGAAAAGAAATCAAAGAATTCATCCTGGAAGTTTTTGAGTTAAATTCGATTTAACATGACCATTTAAATATTGAGTTTCATAATTACATAGGAACATAGAACATTATAGCACAGTACAGGCCCTTTGGTCCTCAATGTTAGAACAAAGAACAAAGAGCAACACAGCACGGGAAACAGGCCCTTCGGCCCAACGAGCCCACGCCGCCGTCCTAACGTCTTAATGACATATCCATGACTTTAGGCTATGCCTATTAGAACATAGAACATAGAACAATACAGCACAGAACAGGCCCTTCGGCCTTCGATGTTGTGCCGACCAAAAAAAAAGCAATGCCCCTCCTAACTAAACCATTCCCTTCTCATCCATATACTTATCAACTAACCTCTTAAACGCACCAAACTGGCGCATCTACAACAGCTGCAGGCAGGGCATTCCACTCCCTAATCACTCTTTGAGTAAAGAACCTACCTCTGATATCCGTCCTATAACTCATACCCCTTAATTTAAAGTTGTGTCCCCTCGTGCTAGCTTTTTCCATCCTAGGAAAAAGGCTATCACTGTCCACCTATCCAAAACCTCTAATTATCTTATATGTTTCAATAAGATCCCCCCGTAGCCGCCTCCTTTCTAACGAAAACAACCTCAAATCCTTCAACCTCTCTTCATAGGACCTGCCCTCCATACCAGGCAACATCCTAGTAAACTCCTCTGTACCCTCTCCAATGCCTCCACATCTTTCTTATAATGTCGGCGACCAGAACTGCACACAATACCCAAGTGCGGCCGCACTAGAGTTTTGTACAGCTGCAACATGATGCTGCGGCTCCTAAATTCAATCCCCCTACCAATAAAAGCTAAGACTCCATAAGCCTTCTTAACAACTTTATCCACTTGACTGCCTACTTTCAGGGATCTATTGACACATACACCAAGATCCTTCTGTTCTCAACACTATTAAGAGCCCTACCATTAGCCCTATACTCTACACATTATTGTTCCTGCCAAAGTGCATTACCTCACACTTTTCCACATTAAACTCCATTTGCCACCTCTCGGCCCAGCTCTGCAACTTGCCAAGTCACTCGAAACTAAAACACCCCTCTTCACTATCTACCACACCACCAACTTTAGTATCATCTGCAAATTACTGATCCATCCCTCAATACCCTCATCCAGACATTTATAAAAATTACAAACAGCAGGGGCCCCAAAACAGACCCCTGAGGCACACCTAGGGGTCCTATTGTGGAAGATTCCCATATAGGGATCAATATAGGGACAATTTGTACCCAATCAGCCTAAGAGCACATTTTTGGGATGTGGGAGGAAACGGAGCACCCGGAGAAAACCCACGCAACCACGGGGAGAACGCGCAAACTCCCGCAGACACAGGCCCAAATCCATGTGTCTGCACAGCAACAGCGATAGTCCCTGAGCTGTCATGTTGCCCATCAGATGGTCCAGTTTAAGCATACACTAACGACTTGAAGCACTAGGCCACTCCTGAAGCAACATCCAAGAGCAGCCCTCGCACGACCTGCCGAATGCATGCACCTTGTTGGTCAACAAGGTGGACCGAATTGCCTGTGCCGAGCTATGTCCAAACCCAAGATCAAACTATTCCCTCCTTATAATTCTGGTGTGCTCCATGTGCCTATCCAATAACCGTTTGAAAGTTCCTAAATTGTCCAACTCCACAATCACAGCAAGCAATGCATTCCACACCCCAACCACTCTCTGAGTAAAGAATTCACCTCGGACATCCCTCCTATATCTCCTACCATGAACCTTATAGTTATGCCTCCTAGTAACAGCTACATTCATCCGAGGAAATAGTCTCTGCACGTCCACTCTATCTATCCCTTTCATCATCTTATAAACCTCTATTAAGTCATCTCTCATCCTCCTCCACTCCAAAGAGAAAAACCCCAGCTCCCTCAACCTTTCTTCATAAGACCTACCCTCCAAACCAGGCAGCATCCTGGTAAATCTCCTCTGCACTCTCTCCAATGCTTCCAAGTCCTTCTTATAGTGAGGTGACCAGAACTGCACACAATATTCCAAATGTGGTCTCACCAACGTCCAGTATAGTTGCAGCATAATCCCATGACTCTTAAACTCAAACTCCCTGTTAATAAACGCTAACACACTATAAGCTTTCTTCATATCCACTTGAGTGACAATCTTCAGAGATCTGTGGATATGAACCCCAAGGTCTCTCTGTTTCTCCACATTCCTCAAAACCCTATCATTGACCCTGTAATCTGCACTCAAGTTTGTCCTACCAAAATGAATCACATCATACTTATCAGCGTTAAACTCCATCCGCTACTTTTCGACTCAGCTCTACATTCTATTAATGTCTCTTTGCAGCCTGCGAGAACATCTACCTCATCCATTATTCCACCAATCTTGGAGTCATCAGCAAATTTACTAATGCACCCTTCAGCCCCTCTTCCAAGTCATTGATAAAAATCATGAGTAGCAAAGGACCCAGCACTGATCTCTGTGGTACACCACCAGTAACTGGCCTCCAACCTGAAAATTTTCCCTCCACCACCACCCTCTGTCTCTATGAGAAAGCCAGTTACTTATCCAAACGGCCAAATTTCCTTCTATCCCACACCTCCTTACTTTCTTTATCAGCCTATCATGGGAAGCCTTATCAAATGCCTTACTAAAATCCACGTATACAACATCAACTGCTCTACCTTCATCAACACATTTAGTTAGCTCCTCAAAGAATTCAATCAAATTTGTGAGGCAGGACTTACCCCTCACGAAACCATGCTGACTATCCTGGATTAAGCTGCATCTTTTCAAATGGTCATAAATCCTATCTCTCAGGACCCTTTCCATTAATTTACTGACCACCAAAGTAAGACTAACTGGCCTATAATTACCAGAGTCATTCCTATTTCCTTTCTTGAAGAGAGGAATAACATTCACCACTTTCCAGTCCTCTGGCACCATCCCTGTGGACAATGTGGACCCAAAGATCAAAGCTATAGGCTCCGCAATCTCATCCCTTACCTCCCAAAGTATCCTAGGACGTATCCCATCTGGCCCAGAGGACTTTTCCACTCTCAGGGTTTTCAAAATTGCTAATACATCTTCCCTCATAATATCTACCTCCTCCATCCTATCAGCCTGTATCATACACTCATCTTACAAAAACATGGCCCCTCTCCTTAGTGAACACTGAAGAAAAGTATTCATTCAACATCTCATTTATCTCTTCTGACTCCATGCACAAGTTCCCACTACTATCCTTGATTGGCCCCAACCTCACCCTGATCATTCTTTTATTTCTCACATAAGAGTAAGAAGCCTTGGGGTTTTCTTTTATCTAACCCACTAAGAACTTCTCAAGCCCCCTCCTGCTCTCCTAAGCCCTTTCTTTAACTCATTCCTAGCTACCTTTGAACCCAACTGAAGCTTGTTTTTCATCCTTACATACGCTCCCTTTTCCCTCTTGACAAGACATGGTTCCCTCACTCGGTCATTTCCTCCCTGCCTGACAGGGACTTATCTATCAAGATCAAATTAACTGTGAAATAACAACTTTAAATAAAGAGTTTAACTAGAAAATCCAGTCATCTCTTCCTTAAATAGTTAGGAATTATTCCACTGGCATGAGCCATGAACGAAATTATTTTGAAAGCAGTTTGATTTGAATTAAAGATTGATATTTTTATCTTTAAACAGTAGATTTGGGTTCACATGTGAGTCTTCAGCTTTGCTCAGTGATTGGATACGGGTCTGAGCAGAGACAAGACATGTAACCAATCAAACAGTGAGAAAATCAGTTGGTGATCACATCTGAATGCTGCTGATTGGCTGAGAAGTAACAGAAATAAACAGAAACACTTCTCCTGAATTAGAGGCCAAATTGCAACAACTGGAAAAATGAGGAATAAAATAAACTGAATTCAAATAATATTGTATTTATATTTCATAACAAGAATGAGCACAGAAAATGTTCAGGTTAAACTTTTATCAAATCTGGAGGAGAAAAACCTTTCAATTAATTGAATTATTTTACAGTGGAGGTAATTTTGGGAAAAGTGCCAGGTACTGGAGGATTGCAAAACCAATATTGCTTTATTTTGTATTAGATACCAAAGCTTAAAGACTTTCTTCTTTCTCCCAGTGACAAGGAACTGTTTCAATCACTACCTCTTCCCAGTAACAAATCCTAAAGGTAAAAAACTGCAGCTTCTGGAAATCCAAAATAAAAACAGATAATATTGTTAATACTCAACAGGTCTGGCTCCGTCTGTGGAGAGAGAAACATGAGGTGGGATCATCTAGCCCATGGGATGTCTCAAAGATTTCACCTTACGTTACTGGGAAACTTGTGGTAGGGACGGGCGTGCACTGACCATGGGAATAGAAGATCCCGCTGACATGAGGAGTCAGAACATTCTGGCCCTAGGATGGGATTTTCCATTCCTACCAGCCATTATGCTTATTGTGCATAGGAGCAGAAAATGTTCACATAATATTTCAGAACAAGTTGTTAAAGCTGAATAAGTGCAGATCCAGGAAAAGAGAGTGTGGAGATTTGCTGGGATATGGATAGAGGAGGAAAATAACAGTTAGATTGTTCTGTTCTGTTAACAGTTCTGTTAGATTGTAAGACTGTAGCGATCTGTTAGGCTGTAAGACAATACAACATGGGAGCAGAATGAGGCCATTGGGCCCATCAAGTCTGCTTCACCATTCAGTGAGATTATAGAACATAGAACATAGAACATTACAGCGCAGAACAGGCCCTTTGGCCTTCGATGTTGCGCCGACCAATTAAGAAAAAGCAATGACCCTCTAACCTAAACCATTCCCTTTTCATCCATAAACTTATCTACTAACCTCTTAAACGCTACCAAACTTGGCGCATCTACAACTGCAGCAGGCAGAGCATTCCATACCCTTACCACCCTCTGGGTATAGAACCTACCTCTGACATCTGTCCTATAACTACCACCCCTTAATTTAAAGCTATGTCCCCTCGTGCTAGCTTTCTCCATCTGAGGAAAAAGACTATCACTGTCCACCCTATCTAAACCTCTAATCATCTTATATGTTTCAATAAGGTCTCCTCTTAGCTGCCTTCTTTCTAACGAAAACAACCTCAAATCCCTCAGCCTCTCTTCATAAGACCTGCCTTCCATACCAGGCAAAATCCTGGTAAACCTCCTCTGTACCCTCTCCAATGCCTCCACATCTTTCTTATAATGCGGGGACCAGAACTGTACACAATAATCCAAGTGCGGCCGCACTAGAGTTTTGTACAGTTGCAACATGACGTTGCGGCTCCGAAATTCAATCCCCCTACAAATAAAAGCTAAGACTCCATATGCCTTCTTAACAACCTTATCGACTTGATTGCCAACTTTCAGGGATCTATTAACATATATACCAAGATCCCTCTGTTCATCAACACTATTGAGAGTCCTACCATTAGCCCTATACTCTACACATTTGTTATTCCTGCCAAAGTGAATTACCTCACACTTTTCCAACATTAAACTCCATTTGCCACCTCTCGGCCCAGCTCTGCAACTTGTCCAAGTCTCTCTGCAAACTAGAACACCCCTCTTCATTATCTACCACTCCTCCGACTTTGGTGTCATCCGCAAATTTACTAATCCATCCTTCAATACCCTCATCCAGATCATTTATAAAAATTACAAACAGCAGGGGCCCCAAAACTGATCCCTGAGGCACACCACTTGTCACCGAACTCCATGATGAATAATTTCCATCAACCACCACCCTCTGTGACTGATTATGTGACTGATCTGGTAGAATAATCCTCAACTGCACTTTCCATCTGATGAAGAATCATCCAGACTCGAAACATTGGCTCTTTTCGCTCCCTGCAGAAGCTCTCAGACCTGCTAGATTTTCCAGCATTTTCTGTTTTGTAATATTCTGCAGTAATTTGCTTTCTCTCCATATTGCATTTGGCTGTTACAGGAAGATCATTCATTTCTCACATCTTTTACATGAAGCTCAAGGGCAGCTTCTTCCCTGCTGCCATCAGACTTGTGAATGGACATACCTTGCATTAAGTTGATCTTTCTCTATAACATAGCTATGACTGTAGCACTACATTCTGCACTCTCTCCTTTCCTTCTTTATGAACATGACGTGGGGATGCTTGTGTTGGACTGGGGTGGATGCAGCAAGAAGTCTCACAACACCAGGTTAAAGTCCAACAGGTTTATTTGGAATCATGAACTTTTGGAGCGCTGCTCCTTCCCCAGCTGAGTCATGGATTAAGGACTCCAAGTAGAACTATTGTATTCTTTGAATGGTATGCTTTGGCAGTACAGTGTATTATAAATAATACTTGTCACTGTATGCTAATACATGTGGCAACAATGAATCAAATCAAAAAAATTACTTGCCAGATTGCTTAATTCCCTGACAGACCAAAAATATATCTCAGCCTTAAGTATATCCATTGATGGTGTGTCCACAAATCTCTGAAGTGGAGATTTCCAAAGATTCACAACCTTTTAGGTGAAATAATTTCTCCTCAGCCATTTATCCTGAGATCGTGCCCCTTGTGTGTTTTAGATTCCCCGTCCCAGGGAAACAACCTCTCTGTACAACAGGATCAAATTCTAGTATGTTATGTGAGATAACCCTGCCTTCTTCTGAACTCCAGACAATATGAAGCCAATTTACTCAATTTCCCAGAGGACAATCCCACTCATCTCAGTGGCCAATCTGGTGATCCTTCACTGTACTGTCTCCAATACAAGTATATCCTTTTTAAACGTGGAGACCAAAACTGCACACCGTACACCAGCCTTTTATTTTAAATTTTATTAATTTATTAAAATGTTGTTTATTTTTTCATCCAATGTGTTTGCACAATTAAAAATAAGATTTGTTCATTGGAATCAGTTTATAATTAAAAATAATCTAACAGAAACAGCAATTTCTTAGTGTTTCTGAGAGTACATTTATCAAATCCTCAGCAACCTAAGAAATGGGATCAGGAATTGGCCAGACCTCCCAAGCTGTTCTTCCATTCTGTATGATCTTGGGTTTCCAGCCACTCCCCAGATACATAATTCCTGAGAGATCAAAGATCTGTTTATTCCAGCCTCGAATTCAAGTGTGTGTGTGTGTGTGTGTGTGTGTGTGTGTGTGTGTGTGTGCACACACAGACACACATAATAACACACACATAACACAATGACCTAGGAACAGGAGGAGGCCTTTTGGCCCCTCAAGCCTGCTCTGCCATTCAAGAAGATCATGTACAAGACACTGGTAAGGCCACATTTGGAATAGTGTGTACAGTTCTGGTCACCTTATTATAGAAAGGGTATTATTAAACTGGAAAGTGCAGAAATGATTTTCTAGGATGCTACCAGGACTTGATGGATTGAGCTATAAGGAGAGGCTGGATAGACTGGAACTTTTTTCTCTGGAGTGCAAGAGGCTTAGAGGTGATCTTAGACAGGGCTATAAAATAATGAACATAGAACACTACAGCACAAACAGGCCCTTCAGCCCACGAGTTGCACCGATCACATCTACCAATCCACAGACCTATCTACAACCCCCATCCCATTCATTTCCATATACTCATCCAGAAGTCTTTTAAAAGACCCCAGCGAGTTTGCCTCAACAACCTCCGACAGCAGCTGATTCCATTCACTCACCACCCTCTGAGTGAAAAACTTACCCCTAATATCTCCTCTGTATTTGCCTCCCTGCACCTTAAATCTGTGTCCTCTCGAGGTGACCATTTCAGCTCAGGGAAATAGTCTGAGAGTCCACCCTATCTATTCCTCTCAACATTTTATAAACCTCTATCCGGTCGCCTCTCAACCTACGTCTCTCCAGTGACGTAGCTCCCTCAACCTATCTTCAAAAGGCCTGCCTCCCAATCCAGGCAGCAACCTTGTAAATCTCCTCTGCACTCTCTCAATAGTCTCTACATCCTTCCTGTAGTGAGGCGACCAGAACTGCGCACAATACTCCAACTGGGGTCTGAGAAGGGTCTTATAGAGCTGCATCATTACCTCCTGACTCCTAAACTCAATTCCTTGATTAATGAAGGCCAGTACACCATACGCCTTCTTGACCACTTCCTCCACCTGCGAGACCGATTTAAGAGTCCTATGGACCTGGACCCCAAGATCCTTCTGCTTTACAACACAGCTAAGACTCCTACCCCTTATATTGTACTCCTTCATCCCATTATTCCTGCCAAAATGGACCACTACACATTTATCTGCGTTGAAGTCCATCTGCCACTTCTCCGCCCAGTCTTGCATCCTGTCTATGTCCCGCTGCAACTTTTGGCATCCTTCCAGACCATCCACAACACCACCGACCTTTGTATCATCGGCGAACTTGCTAACCCATCCCTCCACTTCCTCATCCAGGTCATTTATGAAAATGACAAACAGCAGGGGTCCCAGAACAGATCCCTGGGGCACTCCACTGGTTACCGACCTCCATGCAGAACGGGACCCATCCACAACCACTCTCTGCCTTCTGCCGGCAAGCCAGTTTTGGATCCACGAGGCCAAAGCCCCTTGGATCCCATGCCCTCTCAGATCCCATGCCCTCTCACCTTCTCCAGAAGCCTTGCATGTGGGACCTTATCAAACGCCTTACTAAAGTCCATGTACACTACGTCCACCGCCCTTCCTTCGTCAATGTGTTCAGTCACATTTTCGAAGAACTCAACTAGGCTCGTAAGGCATGACCTGTCCTTGACAAAACCATGCTGACTATTTCTAATCAGTCCAAACTTCTCCAAATGTTCATATATCTTATCTCTCAGAACCTCTCCATCAGCTTACCAGCCACTGAAGTCAGACTAACCAGTTGGTAATTTCCTGGACTATCCCTGTTCCCTTTCTTAAAGATAGGAACCACAATATCATCTTGACATAAGCCTCCTTTTTCCTTTTAACCAGCGAATTAACTTTTTTCGTACACCATGGTTCCCTTACTCGACCATTTCCTCCTTGCCTGACAGGGACATACTTATCATACTTATACTCTCCTTGAGTAAGCTCCACATTTCAGATGTGCCCAGTCCCTGTAGTTTCCTAGTCCAACCTATGCACTCTAATTCTCTCCTAATAGCCTCATAATTACCATTCCCCCAGCTATAACTACTGCCCCCAGCTTCACGCCTATCCCTATCCATCACTAAGGTGAACGTAACCGAATTGTGGTCACTATCACCAAAATGTTCACTAACTTCCAAGCCTAACACCTGGTCTGGCTCATTGCCCAGCACCAAATCCAATGTAGCCTCACCTCTAGTTGGCCTATCTACATACTGAGTCAAAAAAACCTTCCTGCACACTTTGTACAAAAACTGACCCCTCTAACGAGCTAGAGCTATAGCTATTCCAATCAATATTAGTAAAGTTAAAGTCCCCCATAAGAATTACCCTATTACTTTCACTCCTGACCAGGATCGACTTTGCAATCCTTTCCTCTACCTCTCTAGAACTTTTAGGAGGACTATAAAAGACTCCCAACAGGGTGACCTCTCCTCTCCTGTTTCTAATCTCAGCCCATACTACCTCAACAGACAAGTCCTCATCAAACTTCCTTTCTCTCACTGTGATACAGTCTTTGACTAATAATGCCACTCCTCCCCCTCTTCTAACTCCTTCTTTACTCCGACTGAAGCATTTGAACCCCGGAACCTGCAACAACCATTCCTGTCCCTGCTCTATCCATGTCTCTGAAATGGCCACAACATCGAGGTTCCAGGTACTGGTCCAAGCTGCAAGTTCCTCCACCTTATTGCGAATACTTCTTGCATTAAAGTATACGCATTTCAAACCATGCCCCAGTCCACCCATACGCTGCTGTGCTTTACAGTTCTCATCTATGACCCCCCTATTCTCATCCCTATTAACATCCAAACTACTCAGGATCCCACCCCCTCCTCTAAATCAGTTTAAACCCCCCTGAATAGCCTTCGCAAATTTTCCCCCCAAGATATTGGTTCCCCTCTGGTTCAGGGGTAGAACATCTCTGTTATAGAGGTTGAACAGGATGGGAATAGAGGGATACGGTCCCTGGAAGGGTAGGGTGTTTTAGTTCAGTCAGGTAGCGTGGTCGGTGCAGGCTTGGAGGGCCGAAGGGCCCGTTCCTGTGCTGCAATTTTCTTTGTTCTTTGTTATTATTTGGTGGCCTATAGACTACTCCTATCAGTGACTTTTTCTCCTTACTATTTCTAATTTTCACCCAAATGGATTCAACATTTTTTTTAATAGAATCTATATTATCTCTCACTACCACCCTGATATCATTCTTACAAATCAGAGCTACACCATCTCCATTACCTTCTTGTCGGTCCTTCCAAATTGTCAGATACCCCTGGATATTTAACTCCCAGTTGTGACCATCCTGTATCCCTGTCTCTGTAAATGGCTACCAAATCATACTCAATGATTTGTGCCGTCAACTCATTTACCTTATTTCAAATGCTACAAGCATTCAGATAAGGTGCCCTTATGCTAGTTTTTGTAGTGCGTGTGTGCGAGAGACATTTTAGACATGCTCAGGTCTTTGTAACATTTGACCAAATCTCAGTAATATCCAACTTCAGCTGTCAGCAGATTATTTCTTTGGCTTTCAGGTGAAGGAATCCTTTAGTTACCGCTATTTCGAGATGGATGTGTATTAAAATTATTTCCTTAATAACAATCATTAGCTCGATGAATGAACTTCCACTGAAAACTCTGTTAACTGCAAGTGAATTAGTATTGAAATTCAGAGATGATTGCTATTTTAAACTGTGAAGAAACTCACACAAAACAATCCAAGTGCTGCAATTGGAAATAAAAACAGAAGATGATGGAAATTTGGTGGATAGGATAAAGGAGAACCCTAAAGCTTTTTAATAGATATGTTAAGAATAAAAGATTGGTTAGGTCAAGAATAGGGCCAGTCAGAGACAGTAGTGGGAAATTGTGCGTGGAGCCTGTAGAGTTTGGTGAGGCATCCAACTGAATGAGTATTTTTCGTCAGTCTTCACATAGGAAAATGTCAATGAAGTTGGGGAGAATACTGGGATAGAGGGTTGTAGACTAGACAGGATAGAGGTACATAAGGAGGAGATGTTAGCTATTTTTGAGAGTATGAAAATAGATAAGTCCCCTGGGCCAGATGGGATTTATCCCAGGTTATTCTGAGAGGCTAGAGAGCAGATTGCAGAGCCTTAGGCTTTGATCTTTATGTCATCGTTGGCTACAGGTATAGTGCAGGAAGAATGGAGGATGGCAAATGTTGTCCCATTGTTTAAGAAGGGGAGTAGAGACCATCCTGCAAATTATAGACGAGTGAGACTTACATCTATACTTTGGCAGGAACAATAAATGTGTAGAGTATAGGACTCTTAATAGTGTTGAAGAACAGAGGGATCTTGGTGTATATGTGCATAGATCCCTGAAAGTTGGCAATCAAGTCAATAAGGTTGTTAAGAAGGCATACAGAGTCTTAGCTTTTATTGGTAGGGGGATTGAATTTCGGAGCCGCAACGTCGTGTTGCAACTGTACAAAACTCTAGTGCGGCCGCACTTGGAGTATTGTGTACAGTTCTGGTCCCCACATTATAAGAAAGATGTGGAGGCATTGGAGAGGGTACAGAGGAGGTTTACCAGGATGTTGCCTGGTATGGAGGGCAGGTCTTATGAAGAGAGGCTGAGGGATTTGAGATTGTTTTCGTTAGAAAGGAGGCGGCTAAGAGGGGACCTAATCGAAACATATAAGATGATTAGAGGTTTAGATAGGGTGGACAGTGATAGCCTTTTTCCTAGGATGGAGAAAGCTAGCACGAGGGGACACAGCTTTAAATTAAGGGGTGATAGTTATAGGACGGATATCAGAGGTAGGTTCTTTACCCAAAGGGTGGTTCGGGAGTGGAATGCCCTGCCTGCAGCAGTTGTAGATGCGCCAAGTTTGGTGGCGTTTAAGAGGTTAGTTGATAAGTATATGGAAGAGAAGGGAATGGTTTAGTTTGGAGGGGCATTGCTTTTTATATTGGTCGGCGCAACATCGAAGGCCGAAGGGCCTGTTCTGTGCTGTAATGTTCTATGTTCTATGTTCTATGAGTGGACCATAGAGGAATTGTGGGACAGCATTGTGGGGGTTGTGGGGCTGGTCAGCAAATGGAAGGCTGACAGTTTGAGGCTGCTAAGCACGTGTAGAGTTCTGCTGGTTTCAACCACTTGGGCCAGAATAGGCCCCGTCCCCTGAAATCTAATGATATTCATGCTGGTGACCTCTGTAGTGCACAGAGTGTGGGAGATTCTAGTCTGAACCCCCACTGAAAAAATAACACCATGAATTACTCCAGTTTTCCCACAAATTCAACACATTGAATTTTTTTGCAAGAATCCTGCCCTCTATCTCTCACCCTTTTGAATCTATGTCTCCATCCTATTGAATCAATATTCTCTATCCCATGGAACTTATATCCCCATCATATATCTCCTATCCCTATCCTATACAACCTGTATTCCCATCCTATCAGCTGATCTTTCAATATTCCTCACCACTCAGTATATGAATAAAGCTTTTCCTTGTATTTGACCAACTAACATTTAATTCTGTCCTTTGATTGATGCCCATTCAGCCACTTGGACCATTTTCTCCTTATTTACTATCTAAACCCATCAAAATTTTAAAGCCTTCTGTCAAATTTCCTCTCTGCTTTCTCAGCTGAATGGAGAACGATCACAGTTTATTATATTTTGTCGAAGAACTGCCAGGAAGTAACAATTCTCCCTCACCATCCCCCACCCTCACCTCGATTTATCAATAATATATTTTTAAGAGTGAATAACACTTTTTACTTTCTAAAAAAATCAATTAATTGTGGCACTGATAAATTCAGTTCATTTTTACATTAAGCTTGTCCCAATTTACAGTTTCTATTTAATAAAAACAGTCATATTTTCCTGAAAGGCATTCCTCAGTTAGGAAATCAGCACTTTTGTCATCAAACTAAGTGTTGAGCTTTTGAATAATATTAATTTATATTTTGGCTTTAATATTTCCCAATATAAAGGTTAGCTGAATAGATTCTCTTCCACTCAGATTGCTCTGATCAGCACTCTATGTCACAGTCTCCTACCCGGATGAATACTGGAATTATTAAAGCTGTTCTCCACTGAGCTCTGCACCTATCCCATAAATTACCTTTCTATCTGCCATTATTCATGCATGAAAATGGGGATTTGTATTCTCAATAAACAATTCTAACATTGAATATCATTTTTATTAACAATTATTGTTTAATTCTGTACTGATGCTAAATAATACCTGTGTAAATATTCTTCTATGTCAAACATTTTAAAATTATTTTAAGTGACTTTGTATAAATTTCAATTCTAAATATAGAAAGGTAATAATAAACAAATGAAAATGATGATACTTGCACAGATTATTCTATGTACATTAGATAGAATAACTGCTTTATCTTTGATCAGGTAATGAGATTTTTTAACTTTAGACATTGGAGAGCTCACATTCTGAAATGATGCACTGATATCAGAGCAGGTTTTCTGATTTTGACTCACAGATTAAACACAGTGATTTTACACTTTCTCATCTGTGACTTTAACATTGTCCATTTCTTAATTCAATTCGCAAATAGTAAAAATAATTGCTTTTCATAATTTTTTGCAAATCTCGTTCCAAATTATTTACTTTAATTTAAATACAGAATACATTCGAGAAAATAGATCAGATTGAGATTGACAAAATGTTATTAGAATACATCTTTAAAATGTACTAGGACCATTATATAAAGAAATGTGAGTTTCTTGTTAGAAGAGAATGGATTTATAATTATTTTATTGTTACACATTTGATATTATTTAAATAAATAGCAAAACAGCAACATAATTTTAAGTCTGAATGTTATTTCACGGAGGCAGATATAAATATGCACTCACCTGGCAAACCTAAGCATAGAAGCAAACTGTAGTAGATAACACGGACGTATCCTAAACCACATCCGTACCGTTCTCCACGGGAGATTAGAGTACTGTCGGTGGTGAAAATGTGATTATGCTCCATGGACTTTCCTTGTAGCTAACTCAGTCTAAAGAAGAACATACACAATGAATGTCGATACCTTCACTGAGGTTCTGTCTCCAGTCTCAACCTCTTTCCTTCAAAATACGCTTGTCTCTGGATTCTTCCACCTGCTGCGTGCTGCTAAGCTAGCATCATTAGGAGAAAGTGCAATGTTTTAACTGCTTTGCTCTTAAGGGAACTGCACTGAAGTGTCATTAAAGTAGGTAAATTAATGCATTAAAATTTGATGATGTATAGCCATTTCTATTGGTTGCATCTCTGTAGAGTATAATTCATGCAGCGTAAAAGCGATAGCTCATACTAACTGGTTCGCTGTGTACAAAGCTGCAGAGTACAATACAGTCACTGGAATACAGCTTGTGGATTCAAAACAGTTTGTTCCTTTCCACTGCAGTTACAAATGCTTCAATCCAAAGCACTTACCTTAAGACAGAGAAGTAAGTGTCGAATGTTGATGTTATCAGAAAATAACCATTATGCCTTAAAACAAGTGAAATCAGATAAATCCTTCTGAAGGTTGTAATGATATTGTATGTTGCCTACAGACACCAGTACAGTTCTGTCAAGTGTCATTTTCAGTGTGTCTTGCCTAAGCCACGTGATAAATGGTTTGAGAATGGTGAGTATGAAGGATTAGAATGACGTACTACAGAGGCACATTGCAGCTGCAGATAATAAACTATTCTCGTTCCTCACAGATTCTAAAACCTGAAAACTTTAAATCCTGAGGAATAATAACAGTATTTCTCTGGCCTAATATTTGGTACAACACAGGGATAAGTGGCAAATATGGATTGAATTGGATCAAAATACTATTATTTTGGTTTTGTTCTTGTAGAAACACAATGTAAATGTAAGCTGAAGGAACAGTCAGTAACCTTCTATGTTTGGAATCTCAATGTTTGACAGTAAATATTGAATATCAATAGCTGGAGGGAAGAAAACTGATTTTTAAAAGATTGCTCCCTCTCAGTAAGTGGATCTGGATAAATGATGAATTATCTGTATTTGATTTATAATATGCTAGCTCAGTGCAAGTTTTCAAACTATTTGGGGTTATTGCTCAACCCTGTTGTTCTGTAATTTTTGCAAACAATGATCCAGAAATAGAACATAGAACATAGAACATAGAACAATACAGCACAGAACAGGCCCTTCGGCCTTCGATGTTGTGCCGACCAAAATAAAAAGCAATGCCCCTCCTAACTAAACCATTCCCTTCTCATCCATATACTTATCAACTAACCTCTTAAACGCCACCAAACTTGGCGCATCTACAACAGCTGCAGGCAGGGCATTCCACTCCCTAATCACTCTTTGAGTAAAGAACCTACCTCTGATATCCGTCCTATAACTCATACCCCTTAATTTAAAGTTGTGTCCCCTCGTGCTAGCTTTCTCCATCCTAGGAAAAAGGCTATCACTGTCCACCCTATCCAAACCTCTAATTATCTTATATGCTTCAATAAGATCCCCCCTTAGCCGCCTCCTTTCTAACGAAAACAACCTCAAATCCTTCAACCTCTCTTCATAGGACCTGCCCTCCATACCAGGCAACATCCTAGTAAACCTCCTCTGTACCCTCTCCAATGCCTCCACATCTTTCTTATAATGTGGCGACCAGAACTGCACACAATACTCCAAGTGCGGCCGCACTAGAGTTTTGTACAGCTGCAACATGATGCTGCGGCTCCTAAATTCAATCCCCCTACCAATAAAAGCTAAGACTCCATATGCCTTCTTAACAACTTTATCCACTTGACTGCCTACTTTCAGGGATCTATTGACACATACACCAAGATCCTTCTGTTCCTCAACACTATTAAGAGCCCTACCATTAGCCCTATACTCTACACATTTATTGTTCCTGCCAAAGTGCATTACCTCACACTTTTCCACATTAAACTCCATTTGCCACCTCTCGGCCCAGCTCTGCAACTTGTCCAAGTCACTCTGTAAACTAAAACACCCCTCTTCACTATCTACCACACCACCAACTTTAGTATCATCTGCAAATTTACTGATCCATCCCTCAATACCCTCATCCAGATCATTTATAAAAATTACAAACAGCAGGGGCCCCAAAACAGACCCCTGAGGCACACCACTCGTCACCGAACTCCACGATGAATATCTCCCATCAACCACCACCCTCTGTCTTCTATCTG